>CM059192.1:27152683-27165183 GCA_030323885.1 Branchipolynoe longqiensis
TGGGCGAATCGGTGGACTGCAGATCTCCCATGCGGGAGGTCGGAAGTTCAATTCCCGAATGATTGAAACCAATGACTTACAAAATTGATACTTGTCGCTTCCTAGCTTGCCGCTTGGCATTAATAGGATAGGGCAAGGACTGGTTTGCTCAGGGTCAGGATAATGTGACTGAGTGGGATATCAGGTCAAGGTGCTGGCAGCTTGATTTCCCAGTGGGGCTGCACTATAAAGTCACCATGACTGTGCACTGTCACAAGTCGGTACCCGTCCTGATATGACCTTAGATGTTCCCAGTATGTAAAACTCCAACAACCAACCAACATCTATGGTGACTAAAGGCCCTGTCACACTACGACGCTTCTTACCGGCGTGCCGGCAGCGCGCAAAATATTATCAACGCGTCGAGACACATCCAACTTTTCGGCGGTTTTGGAGAAAGTTCAGCGTCTGCGCGGCGCGTTAATCGCGCGTGGCCAATGCGTGTCGACGCACGCGGCAAAAAAAAAAAAAGTTTGGCGCTACGTCCTCATATGACCTTAGATGTTGGTAGGACGTAAAACCACAAAGCACTAATTTGGCGCAACGTGTGGCAACGTCTGCCTAGCGTGCTTCTGACGACCCCGGAACGTCTGGAACGTCCCCGGAACGTCAGGAACGTCCCCGAAACGTCCCCTGTCTTGTAGGTTGCCACCAGTTGTCAGAGCATGACAACTTTATACTACTGCCCCACTAATAGTAATAGACCAGACTGCCGACATCATGACTTGATTTCCCACTGAGTCACATTATTCTGATACTGAGCAAGCCAGTCCTTGCCCTATCCTATTACTAGTGCCAAGAGCCAGGCTAGAGGGTGACAAGTATCAATTTTGAACTTACTCAGCCTGGATTCAAACTCCCGCACAGAAAGCCTGTGCTCTTACCGATTAGGACATCGCGTCCGGTCAGCGGGGGCGGACGGAGGGATCGAGTGGAGGGAGGGAGGGGTGGGGGAAGATGGGGAAGAAGGGGAGGGAGGGAAAGAAGGAGGGATGTGCTTTGTTTGTTTGCTGTTGTTTGGTGTCCTAGAAACATCTACGGCCATATCAAGACGGGCACCGACTTGTGACAGTGTGCACTCATGGTGACTTTATAGTGATGCCCCTGTGGGAGATAAGGCCGCCAGCATCATGACCCGATTTCCCACTCAGTCACATTATCCTGATATTGAGCAAACCATTCCTATTAATGCCAAGCGCCAGTCTACATAGCGAAATGTAGAAATGTAAGTCATTGGTTTGACTCGATCAGGAATTGAACTCCCGGTCTTCCGCATGGGAGGCCTGCGCTCTACCGATTAGGCCACCGCGTCCAATAGACGAGATCACCGTTGCGAGTGTGCATGCGCTGAAAATGCCGTTGGCAGCAAAGCAAGGCCATACGGCCATTGAGTTTGCCGATATGCATAGGGGAAAACTTTGATTTTATTCAAAATTAATAAAAAATACATAACAATTTGGCACAAACAATTTGGCACAATATAATTCTCCATAATTACGCATTTTGAGCTAAAAAAAACAACATACAATTTCAGTCACTTTACAGGCTGACATTTACATCACCATTGATTAGACAAAAGTAATTCTTGTTCTAAATATTAAAATGTCAAATGTGTCAACAAAAACTTGTTTCAAAGAAATATATAACCAATATCTGATTAACCATACCCATTTCCTAACCCAACAAATGTCATTAACCATAGGATATAAATAAAAACATGAATTAAATAGGTAAAACTGACTCTGGCTATGGCTCTAAGTCTAGCACTAGTTGAGTGCCCAGATTTTTCTCAATCTAAATGCAGATGGAATAAGATATGCTGATTAGATTGATCTAAATGCAATGCTAGATAAAAGATTAGCATCTTCATTTATTGTATATATTTTTTTAGTTGATATTCTATGTTTCAAACAAGAGTGGAGATGAGCTGAAACTAGCACATTTCATAGATGCACCCAGTGTCTTATACCCCTGTCACACTACGACGTAACGAGCCAACGTGAGCCTAACGTGATGATTTTTCGTCATTACGTTGCCGTACGTTGGGTTACGTTATGATGACGTCATAATGACGTTAGAGTGACGTCGAGCTACGTCATGTTACGTTGTGTTACGTCGGCACGCGTCGAGGTTTTGAACCTGTTCAAAACTTTCGACGTATCTCGACGTGAAGCCGTTACGTCGGGATGACGTGACAATGACGTTAGGTAGACGTTTCGCGATCGTTATAGCAGCGTAAATGACGTTAGAGTCACGTTATGTCACATCAGACCGACGGCCGGGGTTGGAGCAACGTGTGGGCAGCGTTTTGCACGTTACGGTCACGTTACGGTCACGTTACGGTCACGTTACGGTCACGTTACGGTCACGTTACGGTCACGGGTACGGTCACGGTTACGGTCACGTTACGGTCACGTTACGGTCACGTTACAGTCACGTTACGGTCACGTTACCGTGGCGTTACGGTCACGTTACGTCCACGTCGCACCCGTTACGGCGACGTTACGCTCACGTTACACTAACGCCCGGTCACGTCGCCAATTACCCCTCCCCCCTAACGTTGTCACGTTACAGCTAAGCTCACGACGTACACCGACGTTACTTTCACGTTACGCTCACGTCCACAATTTGCATATTACGCCCATAACGTCGACGTAATATAATTATTTTCACGTTCTGCCTACGCTGACGTAGTCACGTCGTAGTGTGACAGGGCCATTAGCATTAGCCATGTGCTTCGTGGGGGTTTGTTGATCTTCCACGAATCCCACAATGCACTGCGCGGCTGGAATGGTGATGTAGTCTATAGGAGGGATGTCAGGGAGCAGGCGGGAGGGGAGGGGGGGGGGGGGGAGAGTCACACCACCTGCCCAAGACTCATGATAGTCCCCCCCCCGCCCCGAACTCCCGTCCCCTGTCCTCGTCGTCCCTTTCTTCATGAATGGCGGATTAAGGGGGACTTACTGGCACTTAGTGTTCGGATTAGGATGTCTAGTAAAGGACATGGGCGGAAAGGGACATTCCAACGTTTTCAATATTTTCACGATTGGACCAAACGGGTGGGGGAAGGGGGCGGTGTCAGTCATGTTGGTCACGATTTAATAACATGTTGATATAAGGATAAACCACTATACAGTATAACCCCGTTAAACCAAACTTGAAGGAACCCTAGCAATTTGTTTGGATTAAACGAGCATTGGTTTACCCAGGCTTTGGCTTCGACTTTGACTTGGCTTTGGCAAAAACGCAGGTACATTATGAATGCAATATAAAATGTATGTGGACACTTTGATTATTGTTTGGTTTATGTATATACAGTATAACCCAGTTAAACCAAGCTCAGTTAAACCAAACGATCGGTTAATCCAAACTTTTTTCGGCCCGGCAAAATACTAGCATTTATCATATAGAAAAGTCTCAGATGACCTTATAACCACATGAAAGTTTGGTTTAACCATACCGGAAGTGGCCTGGGGCCCGAGAATTTTGTTTGGATTAACCGATAGTTTGGATTAACCGACTTTGGTTTAACCAAATTTTTGATATGATAAATGGTAGTATTTTGCCGGGCCGCCAAAAAAAAGTTTGGGTTAGCCGATCGTTTGGTTTAACCGAGCTTGGTTTAACGGGGTTGTACTGTACAGTACAACCTCTCTAAATTGACCGAACTTGGTACCGACTTTAAGTCGTCCATTTAGGGAGGTGGTTGGTTTAGGGAGATAGAATATTGTTACAATGGTATTGTTGGGACCCAAATGAAGCGATCGATATAGGGGAGTGGTCGATCTGTGGAGGTGGCCGGTCAGGGAGCTTCTACTGTATATGGTTTTGTGGTTAGAATGTTGGGGACGGAGATGAGAGTACTCTTTTTATTATTGTGAAAATGTTTAAAGCATTGGATAGCCTTGAAATTGGGAGTAGGTATGTCATGTTGGAGGTGGTGGTGGGATGGGTGTGTGAGGGTTGGTTGGTTGTTGGAGTTTTACGTCCTGGCAACCTACCAGACAGGATGGCCGAATGAGTTAGAGTGTCCATCTCCTGTGCTGGTAGATTGTGGGGTTGTGGGTTCGAACCCTGGGCGAGTCTAACCAATGACTTAATAATTGATACGTGTCCCTTCCTAGCCTGGTGCTCGGCATTATTAGGATAGGGCAAGGACTGGTTGGCTCAGTGTCAGGATAATGTGACTGAGTGGGATATCAGGTCATGGTGCTGGTGGCCTGGTCTTCCAGTGGGGCAGCACTATAAAGTCGCCATGAGTGTGCACTGTCACAAGTCAGTACCCGTCCTTAGACGTTGCTAGGACGTAAAACAACAACAAACAAACAAACATCTAAGGTGATATCAGGATGGGTACATAATTGTGACACTGGAAGATCAGGCCACCAGTACCATGACCTGATATCCCACTCAGTCACATTATCCTGACACTGAGCCAATCAGTCCTTGCCCTTTCCTAAAAATGCCGAGCGCCTGGCTAGGGAGCGACAATTATCAATTTTTAAATCATGGGTTTGCCTCGACCCTACCAAAACGGGTGTGTTTGAAGGTGATGAGTAGGCGGGGCGGGGCGGGGCTGGCGGGGAGGGGCGGGGAGGTGCAGGGTGGGGAGGGGTGGGCAGGGTGGGACGGGGGGGGGGGGGGTCGGCGGGGCGGAGGGAGGGTTGATGGAGGGACCCTATCTGGTGTACAGTCGCGGTGGGCGGGGACGGGGCGGGAGTGGAGGTGCATACGGTCTCTAGTCATGTGGTGGAGGGGGTGGTTTTGCACTTATAGATCCCACTCGCTACTTGTGTGGGTGGGTGGGTGGTGGGGGAGGGGGGTCCCTCTAGTAAAGCTGAAGTAGTATATTGCCCAGATGATGCGGCACACTCTGCATCAGGTATATGCATCAGCAGCGGCCGACATCCCCCTCTCCTCCCTTCCCCTATACCCCTGTACCACTTCCCTTACCCGCAGTCCTATACCCTTCCCACCCCCCTCCATCTCCCCTCCCCCCTCCGCTTCCCCTCCCCCATCCTCCTCCCCCACAGTCCCCCACCCCATCCCTCTGCCCCTCTCCCATCTCCCCCTCCCCTCTCACTCCCTCCCTCCTCCCCCCTCCCACTACCTCTCCCCCTCCACTTCCCTCCCACTCTCTCTCCCCCCCCTCCCACTACCTCCCCCCTCCACTTCCCTCCCACTCCCTCTCCCCCTCCACTATCCCTCCCCTTCCCTCTCCCCTTCCCTCTCCCCTTCAGCCCCCCCCCCCCCCTCCCACACCATTACCGGGTCCCCTGCACCACAGTCATCATCCCGTCCCCGTTACGTATACATTCGCTGGTTCCCCCCCCCCCCCCCCCCCCCCCACCCCCCCCTTACCTCTCTCTCACCATCAACACCAACACCAACACCAATACCAAAACCAGCAGCTCGCCGAGCCGCATCGCCGCCCCGCCAGCCCCTCCGTGCAGCCCCCCGCCCCCGGGGCTCTGTCCCGACAGTCGCCGCGAGCGCGGTCAGTGGGGAGGTGGGAGCGACCGGCCCGGCCCGGCCCGACCCGGCCCGCCCGGCCAGCCCCGTTTCGGCCCCGGTTCATCCCCCGGCCCGCCCCGGGTCCACGCGCTATTTGTACGCCGGGGTCCCCTGGTCGTCCAGGCTTCCCCCAACAACCCCCACCCCTAAGGGGAAAGAATTCGCCCAAACCGCAGACCCTCCAGTTGACCGAGTTGAGAATCCAAGCTAGACTCGGGTGGGTAGAATATACCCCCCTGTATTTGGAAATATATATGTATATATATATATACATGTATACACACACATATATACATATAGTTGGTTCACGGAGTCATTCTGCGACTTGTAGAGTCGGGCGACAATCGCCTACCTACAAATCGGCCCGTGTCCCTCTTCAGCACAGTCGGCCCGCTACCGTTGCAGTAGAAGCATGGCTGCAGTCGCCGCCCGCCCGTGGGTGTGCACGGCCGCCGTGCTGCTGCTTCTGGCGACGGGCCCCGACCGCGCCCTGGCCGGCAGGGGCGGCGGCGGCGGGGGCGGGGGTCCGCTCCGCCCGGCCGACCTGCTCGTCTCGCAGCCCCGTGGAACCGGGCCCCGCGGCGGCGGCGGCGGTGGGACGGGGACGGGGACGGGGACGGTAGCCCCCGGCGGCCCCGTCCCGCCCCCCGGCGGCCGGCCGCTGGAGGAGGAAGGCACGCTACTGGAGGAACTGGCGCGGAGGCTGGAGCAGCAAGGCGCCGACGTAAGCAAGCCATCCGTGAGGTATATACTGGAGCTGTATGAGCGGCTTAGGCGGAACGACGAGCAGAGGGCGGCTACGGTAGGAGGACCAGGAGGAGGATCAGGAGGAGTGTCGGAAGAGGCTGCTGGTGTGTTTGCCAGGGTCGGACAGGAGGGGATGGAGAGGCTTGTCGGTAGCCCGACAGGAGTGGATAGTATCAGAGGCATGACTCCAACAGGTGAGTGAGTGCCAAGAGGCACCGTGTGCCTTATTTAAGTCCCATATACATACACATATACATGTATATATGCACGTGTATGTATACTAAGCATATATATATATATATATACATATATATATGCATTATATACATATATACATATGACATATACATATATACAGATATCTAGATATATATTATATGTGTATGTATATGCGTATATATACATATATGCATATATACATACATATATACATACATATATACACATATATAAACTTATACACATACATTGTAAGCGCATATACACATATACATACAAATGTACACACATATATGCAAATATATACAGAAACACACAGACAGACAGATATATACATATATACACATATATATCCATATATGCACACATGCACACATATTCATACACATACATATAAACACATATGTACTACACATATCCTCCTATGCACACATATACACATACACATATCCATATATACACATCCATACGTACATATACACCCATATGTATGAATACACACAAAGACACATTCATATACAGTAAAACCTCTCTAACCGACCACCTCCACAGATCGACCACTCCCATATATCGATCGATTTATTTGGGTCCCAATTGTAACCATATTATAACTCCCTAAACCGACCACCCCCCTAAATGGACCACTTAAAGTCGGTCCTAAGGTCGGTCGATTTAGAGAGGTTTTACTGTACATCCATATATACACATATCAGATCCATATAAACACATATGTATCCATATATATGTATATCCGGTTACACATATATATGCATATATATGCATATATATACACATATACACATATATATATCCAGATATACGGATGCACCTTTATTCACAAATGTTTGTTGTTTGTTTGTTTGTTGTTGTTTTACGTCCTAGCAACATCTAAGATCATATCAGGATGGGTACCGACTTGTGACAGTGTGCACTCATAGCAACTTTATAGTGCTGTCCCACTGGGAAACCAGGCCGCTGGCACCATGACCTGGTATCCCACTCAGTCACATTATCCTGACACCAGGATTATCCAGTCCTTGCCCTGTCCTAATAATGCTGAGCGCCTGGCTAGGAAGCAACAAGTATCAATTTTTAAGTCATTGGTTTGACTCGACCATAGTTCGAACCCACGACCCCACGATCTACCAGCACGGGACACGGACGCTCTAACTCATTTGGCCATCTGAACTCATCTAACTCATTTGGCCGTCTGGTTATATTCACAAATGAGACTAGTTTTAGAAAGTCACGGCACATGGCTGTCATAGACATGTGTGTTTATGTGTCAGTATGTCTGTCTGTTTATGCTACGTTATCTTCTTTTTCCCTTTTCTTTTAAACTCCTTTCCGTTGATTTTATTCCACGTATTTTGTATTGTAGCATGCTTAATTTAACTATTCCTCATATTGTTTGGGGTTTTGCGTCCCAGCAACACTCAAATTCATATCATGATGGGTATCGACTTGTGACAGCACTCATTCATGGCGACTTTATCGGACTGCCTCACCGGGCCGGCAACATGATCCGATATCCTACTCAGTCATATTATCCTGATGCTAAACATCAAACCAGTGCTTGCCCTAGCATATGCTGAGCGCCAGGCTAGGTCGCTACACGAATCACTTGTAAGTCATTGGTTTGACTCGGCTGGGGTTCGAACCCACGACCTGCTGTATAGGAAGCTAGTCAAAGCTCTTATTGATTCGGCCACCCTCTTGTGTGTTGTCAAGAGGTTGATGTTTATTGTTAATGTCACGTTATATCATACCTGGGGGACTATAGTACTTCGCACCGAATCCTGTGGTATGCATAGAAAGGTATTGTAAATATAATGACAATATGCTATATATATCTATATATGTGCTATATATATCTGGGTCATTCTCTAAAACTCGGCACAAAAGTGTGACATGGAAACCAAAAGTGAAAACCTTCCAAATAATTGCAAACATCCTTCCAAATAATAGCCTAATCCAATGTCCTATGAAGTTTTGCATGTCGTGCATATGTCAGACTTGAAAAAAATGAGTTTCACTTTTTGAATTAGATCTTATACAAATGGAGCAATACATTACTATCACTTGTGTAACATGAAAATCGAAGACACATCAAGAACCTCATTTTAACATATACAACATAGTCAAACAAGATTTGATTGATTCCTGTTAAGCAGACAAGGTTATGACTTACAAAAAAAAATTGAAAAATAAGTTGAAAAAAATGTGGCAACATGTATGGTGTCAATGTGTAAATGTTCACATTTTCATTCTAGCACAAAATCATACAATTATAATGTCGATATCTTTTGTGGGATAAATTCAATACAAGTAGAACTGCTGCCATCCCTAATAGACAGAGGCTACAATAATTATTTGACTTGCTATCAATAAAACAAAGACTTAATTATCAGCATCGTAACATGGAAACCAAATATCTGGTGCCCAGTTTTGGAGAATGACCCATCTACATTCAGTGAAGCCCCATTATAACACGCCCAAATTTAACGTGAATTCGGACAAATGCACAATGATTAATTGGACCCAGAATTCTTTAATTCAAAGGTGATTCAGTCAAGCGAACCCAGATTTAACACGACCCCAATTTTATGTGTGATCGCATTATATATATTTTTATAAAGTTGATTTTATTTAACGATGCCTCTAGAGCATATTGATTTTTCTCATCGGCTATTGGATGTCAAACATACACTCATTCTGACATATTTCTTCAGAGGAAACCCACTGCCACTACACCTATTACACCAGATAGGGTCCCTCCATCAACCCTCCCTCCACTCCCACACCCACCCCTTTATGTAGCAAGGGGGTCTTTTATATGCACTTTCCCCACAGACAGGATACAACATACCACAGCCTCTGATGAACCAGTTGTGGACCACTGGTTGGAATGGAAAATAACCCCAACTGCAAATGGGTCCACTGGGCAGGATCGATCGGATGACCCACACCTTCACAGGTGGACACTCTACCGCCTGAGCTACGTCCCGCTCCGATCGGATTATATGGACCTGAACCACCGCGTTATAATGGGGTCATACTGTACATAGCAGTTCATCTCCAAACACTGTGACAGTAAACATATATTCACTTTCAAGATTTATGTATGTGTATATGTCAGTGGCTATACAACTTGACATGCGTGTCGTTAGATCTAGCATCGGTTACAGTGGTAAACATGTGTACAGACACGCAACAATGTGTCAAGGGTGGTATATACATATCAACTATCAAAAGTCAACACTAATAGTAATACCAGTTGGTTAGAGCGGCAATAATGGCCTTAAGTCCGGATATGAATTCCTGATCTAAAAGGACCACGAGTACATGTGTTATGTATGTGTGTTTTGGGCGTCTACACACTTTGACACAGTTACCCTGTTGACTATAATCCCTGGGGCTGTATATATATATATATATATATATATATATATATATATATATATATATATATATATAGATATATACATATGTATCTGTATATATATATATATATATATACATATATACATATGTATATACACCTTCATATAGTTGGGTGTGGTGTGGAAGGAATAGGTGATTATATATATATATATATATATATATATATATTTATACAGTAAAACCTCTCTAAATCGACCCACATTGGGACCGACCTTAAGTAGTCCATTTAGGGAGGTGGTCGGCTTAGGGGGTTAGAATAAGGTTACAATGGTATTTTTGGGTCCCAAATAAAGCAATCGAGATAGGGGAGTGCTTGATCTGTGGAGGTGGTCGGTTAGAGATCTTTTACTGTATATATATATATATATATATATATATATATACATACATACAGTAAAACCTCTCTAAATCGACCGACGTTGGGACCGACCTTAAATTGTCCATTTAGGGAGGTGGCCGGTTTAGGGAGTTAGAATATGGTGATTTGACGGACGGGACTTGGCTATGTATATACTGTATATATACTGTCTTTTACTGTATATACATGCACACATATATGGCCAGTTATAAATATATGTGGATATCTGGAGATATATATATATATATGGATATATAGATACATATATCATATATACCTATATATATACATATACAGCAATGTAGCTACATGTATATATATAAATATAAGACCAGTTAAAAATATATGTGGATATCTGGATATATATATACATATGATATATATGTGATGTTATAAGCATTATGCGAGTATAAAGCTGCGTAAGGGAATTTGTATATGTCTATTATATTATATTATGTTATTCCGATATTATATTATTAGCCAATGGGCTCTCTGCATCTATTTTCTCCTTACTCATAGGGTACTGGTGGCTCCACCACCGCCCAGCCATACTTCCGGCGCTAACATTGTCACTTTCGCCCGGAACTTTCTCTGTCTGTATATATTTCCCTTCCCTTCTCTCTCTCTCTCTCTCTCTCTCTCTCTCTCTCTCTCTGTATCTCTCTCGCTGTCTCACCGTCTCTCTCCCTGTATACACTTCCCCGTCTCGCTACATACCTATACAGCAATGTAGTTATATGGATACGCCAAAAAATGCATGGATATATGGATGTGGTGGCTAAGAATTATACGAATATAATTAATCGAAAGCTTTTTCAGCTACTCCGAAGCTACACCCTCAATAATTTAGTGCAGGGTTCCTATATCATTGGTCATCGACTACCTTGCTCTGGCAGTCTGAGTCTGACAGCATGAGACCCGCTTGTGGCGCCACCTGTATTTGCACATGTGCGTCAGTCAGCTCGTGCATCTTCACTCTGACCACGAAATTGTTCATATGTGGTTATATAGATATATGCTTGGTTGTTGGAGTTTTACGTCCTGGCAACATCTAAGGTCATATCAGGACATGTACCGATTTGTGAGAGTGCACACTCATGATGACTTTATAGTGTTCTGACCCACTGGGAGACCAGGCCACCAGCATCATGACCTGACATCCCACTCAGTCACATTATCCTGACACTGAGCCATCCAATCTTTGCACTATCCTAAAAATGCAATGGCTAGGAAGCCGCAAGTATCAACTTCTAAGTAATTATAGATAAATGGTTAAATGGATATATGAATATGTGTATATGTAAATTTTTGGATAAGTGGATATGTGGAAACATGAATATGTGGATTTGTGCATATGTCAATATGTCGATTATGTGTACAGTAAAACATCTCTAACTTGACCAACCATGGGACCGACTTTAAATGGTCCACTTAAGAAGGTGGTCGGTTTAGGGAGTTTTTCTTAATCCTGACATTAAGTTACAAAGGAATTGTAATTTGTATGGCCGATCGTTTGGGACCCAAATAAAGTGATCGATATAGGAGAGTGGTCGATCTGTGGAGGTGGTCTGTTAGAGGGGTTTTACTGTATATACATATATGTATGCATATACATATATATATATATTAATATATATGTATGTATATGTATGCATATATATATGTACATACATATATATGCATACATATATATCTATGTACATATATATGTATATCTATAATCATATACACCCCTATATATATATATATATCTATCTGTTTATATATATATGTGTGTATATATATATATATGCAAGTGGCTGCCTTCGTACCGACTCCACTCCCACACCCATTCGCCTGGCGGAATCCGGAATATCAATATTGGCTACAGTTATGCCACCAGGATGCGCTGGGGGCGGCTGAGTCAAATCCCAAACAGAGTCGGGTCGGTCGGGGCTGGGGCCGGGTTCCACCCACACACACACTCACACGGCCCGCCCTTCCAGCTGCAGACACGGCTTCTCATTAGAGGTTGGTTGTTGGAGTTTGACATCCTGGCAACATCTAAGGTCATATCAGGATGGGTACCGACTTGTGACAGTGCACACTCATGGCAACTTCACAGTGCTGCCCCACTGGGAAATCAGGCTGCCAGCACCCTGACCCGATATCCCACTCAGTCGCATTACCCTGACCAGTC
>CM059192.1:27172683-27277683 GCA_030323885.1 Branchipolynoe longqiensis
CATAAAGGCACCTACCTCTATTAGATGACATAAATTCAAATTTCTGGTCCACATTCCAGAACCAACTAACGACACAAATATGCTTTGGTGCGCACCAAGACGTGTTGAGGAGTTGCGTGTGACGTAGGCATCACACTACTCCTGCACCGTGGTTGGATAGAAGCAGTTTCTTCTACTATCAAGTGTATGTAAATAAAACAAAAAGCACAAATCTATTCAGTGCTACAATCTAATTTTGTTATTTAAAGCCATGAATATTCAAGCGGGGAATCCTGTCAAATTAAACCCCAAATCCAAGCAATATTAACACTGCCACTGCATTGGCAGTTTTATAACTGTACTTTCTATTCAAACATGATGGGTGACGAGGCACTGGTCATGTGGTGCTAATCGTTTGACGCAAATCCTCAATAGTATGTGACCATACACAAACACACACAATAAGACAATCTCTATACTAACTAAACACCCATTGGTATAATACCTAAACTTGGTGAGATTGTCCTTATAATGATCAATATACCTTTATATTGAAAACAAATTTAAAAGCTTATAAGCCTTGTTCCTTAAAGCTTGCTCCGGTGGAGGGCTACTTGGACATTCGGCCCATATAACTAAGGCTTTAGAATAATAAACAACAAATTTTAATGAGTAAACAATTCAGTGAAGTAAAGAGCCTGTAACACTACGACCTATGGCATTAGCGTATGCTGGTGTATGCGGTTTTCAACCATGCGCCATCATAGGTTACACATAGGTTACACATAGGTTGGACATAGGTCATATACGCTCTTCATAGGTCATCATAGGTCGGCATAGGTCGAGCCGCCAAAAAATGTTTGTGCATGTTCAAAATGTTCAACCTATGCCGGCGTATGGCTCATAGGTTGCTCGTACACTAGACGTACGCCGGCATAGGTTAGGGGTAGGTTGGCATAGGTTAGCATAGGTTAGCCGTACATTGAGCCGGCGCCCTCCGCTTATCTCTGGCGTATGTAGCGTTCGCCTAGCGTACGGGGAAAAGGGGCTGTCACGTTATGACGTATAGTATTAGCATATGCCGATGTATGCGCTTTTCAACCAACATGTCGGCATAAACCGTCATAGGTTACACATAGGTTGGGCATAGGTTGGACATAGGTCGAATATCTTTTCATAGGTCGTCATAGGTCGGCGTAGGTCGAGCCGCCAAAAATAATGTTGTGCATGTTCAAAATGTTAAACCTATGCCGGCATGTGGCTCATACGGTTCTCATACGCTGGGCGTATGCTGGACGTATGCCGGCATAGGTTACGCATACTGTGGCCATACGTCGGCGTAGGTTACTCATACGCTAGACCTGTCATCTGTAACTGTCACCAAACATCCCAGTACGCCGCTTATTGGTCATCATACGCTTTGCATACGCCATCATAGGTTAGGCATAGGTTAGGCATAGGCTACGCGTACGCTTCATACGTCACTGGGACCTCCCGCAGTGCAAAAAGGTAGACTTATCTGGATCTATAACAATTTTCAAATTATTGCCCCACGTTACACATACGCCGCCGCCATACGTCGTAATGTGACAGGGCCTTAAGCACTATAAGCTATAGAATATAAAATAGGGCTATTTGCACATTTGGACCATATAACTAAGGGTTTAGAATAATAATAATAATAATAATAAAGAATTTGAATGATTATGCAATTTATTGGAGTAAGCTATGTCATATAACTAGCCCAATCAACTTGGTCATCGCCTACATCACAGTCCCTCCCAATCATAGTCCCAACCAATGTCATATTCACCACCATTTTAGACTCTTTTGTCAGAAATCTTTGTGAACACACAGACAAACAAACACATACACATCCGCATTTATTAACCAAGCAACTTCACGTGCTAACTAGTGTAATGTATGTAAGACATGGTATGCATGGAATATCCTGGTCGCCGGGCACTGACCTGTAAGGAGATACACACACTTCCAATAAAGCAGTTGTCACACAGAACACGAGTTGAGCAGTTGTGTCTTTACATGGTGTCCAATCTGCTAGGATAAACACTGAACATGGCACTGACAGGGCTGAAGCCCCCCCAGGACCATTGAATCTGGACAGTGACCTGGCCACCAACTGGAGAGCATGGTTAAATGCTTATGATATATATGCGACGGCGGCAGGAGTCGGGACTACAGGAGAAAATGTACACAGTACAGTGTTGTGTTTTCCTCAATGTCGCCGGAGCAGAGGCACAGAAGATACACCGAGCCATGAAATTTGGAGGCAGTGACCAGGATAAAATTGTCCCATTAATTGAAGCCATCCGCCAATATTGTGAAGGAAAGGCCAACCTCACTGTGACATGTTATAAGTTCAACTCTTATATTATAATCAAACACAGGAAAGGATGGATTCATACATCAGGGAGCTACGCAGCAGAATCACACACTGTGAGTACGGGGACACTGAAGAGTCTCTATTGTGTGATAGATTAGTCTGCGGGGTAAAAAGTGACAAACTCAGGAACCGTCTCCTCCAAACACCTGGGGCCAAATGTATGAAGCCGGGTTAGCGCTCCAAACCCGTGGTTAGCACGGACTTCCGGGGTTAGTGGCGAAAAGTCGCAATGTATGTGCCCGGTTTAGGCAAACACCTTGAGAGTTAACGTCGCCTACACTAACGCCAAGAAATATCAAGTTTAACGTCGGTGTTAGTGTTAGGTTAGGGCCAAATCTATTCAATCCTATCATATTTAACAGAATTACATATGCAATAAGTGAAATTTCATGAAATTAACCCTAAATTCGAAGCGATATTAACGTAGCAGCTACATCGGTGGCGATATTAATATTGTCGAATCGATGAATGTAAACTAAACAAATCTCCATCGCCCGCCGCAGTGCTCGCCGGCTACAGGTGCAGCAATAGTGGTGAGCCTGTTCCCGGCGAGCACTGCTATTTGACAATATTGCCGCCGATTCGGTGGCCGGGAACCAGCAGCCTTGTTAGTTGTGAGCCTGTTGCCGGTGAGCACCGCTATTTGTTTTGTGTACATTCGTTGATTCGACACTATTAATATCAATGCTGATGTAGCGGCAGGGTTAATATCACCTTTATCGGTTCGAATTTGCGGTTAATTTGATAAAATATCACTGTTAGAGTATGTAATTCTGTTAAATATTGTCAAATAGCAGTGCTCGCCGGCTACATGCTCAGAGGGATTTCCCAAATCTATAAATAATACATTGGTTAGCTAACTCCGCCACTCTTTCGCCACATACATTTCCCGTGACACATATTCCAACACCGATGTTACCTAACCCACGGCCGCCCTTAACACCGGAGCCGATAAAAAGTTGTTCATACATTTGGCCCCAGACCTAACAATTGCGCAATGTAAAAATATGTGCCGCCTAATACCCCTGTCACACTACGACGTAACGAGCTAACGTAAGCCTGACGTGGTCACATTTGGTCATTACGTTGTCGTACCTTGGGTTACGTTATTATGACGTCATAATGACGTTAGACTGACGTCGAGCTACGTCATGTTACGTCGTGTTACGTCGGCGCGCGTCAGTGTTTTGAACCTGTTCAAAACTTTCGACGTGATGCGAACGTAAGGGTTTACGTTCGCCGTACGTTCTGTACACGTTCGGCGAACGTCAATGACGTTAAACGGACGTTAGTCAAACATTCCTCACTACGTTCCACTACGTTCCACTGCGTTCCACTCGTTGACCCACATTAAAGCCGGTGGAAACGTCCAAGCGGCGTAATGGGAAAGTCAGGAGAACGTCAGGAAAACGTCAGGAGAACGTACATTCAGCGTTTCGCCAACGTTTAATGACGTTAATAACGTAAGGTAACGTAAAGCAACGTAGTTCTGGCGATGGAATAACGTTCATAACGTTCCGTCAGCGTCATTACGTTGTCCTCTCTCGTTGAATGACGGTATCACTACGCTTTAACCGACGTTACGCTCTCGTCCACTACGCTGCATCCACGTTCAATTTGTGCCCAAATTTGCATACTACGCCGAGAAGTTCAACGTTCTTCACGTTCTCCCTACGCTGACGTCATTACGTCGTAGTGTGACAGGGGCATAAGTGAGCACACAGCAGCAGAACTAAAGGGGCTGTCACACTACGACATATAGCCTTAGCGTATGCTGATGTATGTGATTTTCGACCAACACGTCGGCGTATGTCATCATACGGTACGTATACATTGGGCATACGTCGAGTACGTTCTGGGTACATCGTTATACATAGTCTTACGTCGCCATGCGTCAAGGCTCCGAAAAAAATTTGTGCATGCTCAAAATTTCCAATGTGTGTCGATGTGTGCCTCCTACATTGAACATACGCTGCGTGTACCTTCGGGATATGTCGGCATATGTTGGGAGTATGTTAGGGATACGTTGGAATACGTTGCTGTACATTAGCCATACTTTCAGTCCGCGTACTGCCAATGGATGCATAACGTACTCCTAACCTCCTTCGAACGCATGCCCGCCATATCTCCAGCGTACTTAGCATATACGCCTTACTTCTACCGATGGAGTAACATCCGTAATGTTGGTCAGCGTACTGTTAGCGTTTGCGAGCGTTTTGCGAGGCACATGAACGCTAGCAATAGGTCAGAGATACAGAGATACGTTCTGCATGAGTTACGTATGTTGTGTTTACGTTGTGTGTACATTGTGGGTACGCCCATTTTTATCCCCCGCCTCTGAAAAGTTTGACAAATACCAACATACTGGCAAATTTTCTAACGTTGAGCACACGCTGACACCGTACGTCATACTTGCACATTAGCCATATGCTCAGCCGGTGGGAACGCGCAGTCCACATACAGTCCGTGTACTGCCAATGGATGCATAACATACTCCTAACCTACTTCGAACGCATGCCTGCCATATCTCCAGCGTACTTAGCGTATACGCCATACTTCTAGCGATGGAGTAACACACATAATGTTGGTCAGCGTACCATGAGCGTTTGTGAGCGTTTTGCGAACGTTTTGCGAGGCATATGAACACTCTCATACGCTAGCAATAGGTCAGAGATACGTTCTGCATACGTTACGTATGTTGTGTTTACGTTGTGTGTACATTATGGGTACGCCCATTTTTATCCCCCCGCCGCTGAAAAGTTCGACGAATGCCGACATACTGGCAAATTTTCGAACGTTGAGCACGCGCTGACACCGTACATCGTAGTGTGACAGCCAGTGAGGAATGCGCGGTAGGTGTGTTGAGAAAATACGCCGGTCAGCGTAGTCAAGCCCCGGCGCCACAGCGGGTGCACACATGGATGCCAAGTGGAGCGAGCGGGGGAGGAGCACCCCGGATACAGTGTGGGCGGTGCGGGTATGCCCACAGAAAGCACCAGTGCCCTGCTAAAGGAAAAACATGCATAGGATGTAACAAAATTGGATATTTTGTTAAGGTGTGCCATGGAAAAGCACATAATCTAACGCCTTGTAAATGAGATCTTCATCGACCCATATGATATCGGAGGCATTCGACTGGGCCCTTTCTATCCGCAAGATTTACGGATGGATCGGATGGAGCCACAACACACATCCGAATCATACGTATATAAACCCACTTCCGGTCCCAGTCGAATAGCAATTTGTAAGGAAATATTTTGATATTCACATAGAGAGGCCCAGTCGAATGCCTCCGTTACAAACGAACATACATACACCATGTCCACTGAATCGGCTGACGGGGTCCTATTCATAAGCCGTGTTTACATGGGTGAGTTAAGCCGCGTCATATAAATCGCCTTGTCTAGTTCGGTTTACATTTGCCGTGTGGACGCGACTCTGAGGCGGATTAGGGCTGAATCGCGTCAACTAGTTAACCTCTACTAAACCGCGTCGTGAGGTAGGTTATATAAAGCGAACTAGCTTAAGCACGTCACATGCATGCGCAGTCGAGACCTGAGTTTGTTGATTTTCCGGTCGAACAAAGGCGCATATTATAGAATTTAGTCTATGAAACCGCTAGCTGTGCGCAGATATTTTTTCATCATTTATTTTGAGGTTTTCACTACCCAGAAGAAGTTTTGATCGTTCCAAAACAATATGATTCAGTCCATACATATCTAGGTCGAACCCACACTCTCTCGTGGCGACGTCGACTAACCGAAACTGGCGCTGGTTAGTATGGACTTGCTCATGCGCAGATATCGATTTCCGGCTAAAAGTACTGCATGTGTGGACACAACACTAATTCGCTTCATTTATTTCGCTTTGTCTAAGTCGGCTTACAATTGCCCGTGTAAACACAGCTATAGATGCCCGCCCTGTCCGAAGATGACAGCAAAGCCTCAAATCTCTGGTATGCTAACATAAACATTGACGACACGACAGTTTGCTTCAAACTCGACACTGGTTCAGAAGCCAATGTCATACCATTGAAAATCTTCAACAAGCTGAAAGATGCCCAACGTCAACAACCACAACAGTGCCGCCTTGTGACCTACCCAGGACAGACGATACATCAATAAACATTCACGGACACTGGGTCAAATTCAAAGTGATCCACGATCTAGAACTGGTACACATTAACAGCTCACAAATGTATCTTGCAGATTCGTTATCACGGGAGCACAGCTCAACAATAAAGCCAAATGACCTGTTCGACAGAAGATTAAGCGTGGAAACCCTTGGCATAGCAAGCAATACAGTAGAACGGATAAGCATCGAGGCAAAGAAAGACAACACATTACGTGAGGACTCCGCCTGGTCGAAAGGGGTTGGCCAGAGAACAACAATCAGGTTATCTCATGTGTAAAACCCTCCTATATGTACCGCCATGAAATTAGAAGAAGTGAACATGTTCTACTCAAAGGGGATCAGATCATTACTATGCAGCAAACAATACTGCAGAAATTACACGAGACACATTCAGGAATTGTAAAGAGCAAGCAACTCACCCGTGATTATGTTTTTTTTGGGCCAGGCATGCAGAAGCAATTAGAAGATCTAATATCACGCTGTACTATTTGTCAACAGTCCAGAAACAAGCAACATCGCCAACCTCTAGTGAGTCATCACATTCCAGATATGCCATACCAGAAGGTTGGCATTGACCTATTTCGGGTACACACGCAGACGTTCCTACTAATAGTAGACTATTACACAACAATATATGGTAGAACCATAAGATCTGTCTGAACTAGGTTACGAGTAAAAATATTTTCTTTTTTTTTTAATTAAAAAAAAAAAGGGGGAGGGGGAAGGTCAAAGAAAGGCATGTGCTTGAACAAATCGGTACAAGTCACACTACATGTTTGTTGTGATGGAGTCATTTCTTATTACCATTGTATTACCTTGTATGTTATATTGCCATGAAACTTGTATAAAGCTAAGATTCCTTATACACGGTATGCGGTATGCGGCATGCAGCATGCGGTATGTGAATGGGAGGATTCCTTCTACGCAGTATGCAGCATGTGGCATGCGGTACACGACTGGCTATATTTGAAAAATAAAAATAAACAAGTATACTCCATACTGCACTCTATATGACCTAATATGGAATTTATATCTATGTACCTCTTGGTACGTCACATGGGGGTTCCTACCTTTATAATTACCAAATTATAGATAAGTATTCATATTTCTGTGGATATGGTACCATTTTTACCAACCCATAACCGTCCGTCTCCCCACCACCACCACTACCATATGTTTCCCCTCCGCACCCCTGTGTGTGACCGTTCCGTAATGATCAGTCGCCTCTCCTCATCTAAAACTAATGGACACATGCGACTGAGGTTTCTATTCGCATACCGCATGCCACATGCTGCATGCCGCATACCGCACCGATGGCTACAGGGACCGATCGAGTTGCCGCATTCGTATTCGCATTCGCATAGCGCGTATAAGGACTGTAGCCCATTGACTTCAAGGCCTTTCGATTTTTTGCCGCATTCGCATTCACATACCGCATGTAAGGAATCTTAGCTTTACCTTGCAATTTTATATTACCTTGTAGTTTGTTACCTTGTACTATGTAATACCTCATACTTGCGTTACCTTTTAACTTGATATATAACATGAGATGCCACATAGTGTAAGTCGATGATATACAGGCTCTCAAATTCCATTACTGTCAATGTGAAGACAGGATTGTATGCCTGCCAGCTGCCAAGCATGCAAATTAATGAGCCGTGAGAGATCCAGTGTTATTTTGTATTCATGTAAATAGCGTATATAATCGATCATTACTAACACACTCACATAGGTTAAGACTTTAGTATCGGATCACACTGGTCATGAGGCATAGCATATAATGCCAAGCATGCAAATTAATGAGCCGTGAGAGATCCAGTGTTATTTTGTATTCATGTAAATAGCGTATATAATCGATCATTACTAACACACTCACATAGGTTAAGACTTTAGTATCGGATCACACTGGTCATGAGGCATAGCATATAATGCCAAGCATGCAAATTAATGAGCCGTGAGAGATCCAGTGTTATTTTGTATTCATGTAAATAGCGTATATAATCGATCATTACTAACACACTCACATAGGTTAAGACTTTAGTATCGGATCACACTGGTCATGAGGCATAGCATATAATGAACATCTCACATGAATTGTAAATATACCTGAAACAATTGAACCACTTGATGTTTGTGAACGGAAGATGTAATATATTTAACATATGGTATGCATGGAATGTCCTGGTCGCCGGGCACTGACCTGTAAGGAGATACACACACTTCCAATAAAGCAGTTGTCACACAGAACCCGAGTTGAGCAGTCGTGTCTTTACAACTAGTGGCACTAATTATACATCTGCGATTATAATTTATTATCCTCGTATGATACAGACAAAGATCGGGATTGTAAATATACAATAACACATGTATGTACCGCGAACCGTCCTGACATGAGCTCAAGCCCTGGTCACATACACATTAGTGAAAGTAGTTGAAAGTAGGATAGATTAACATGGGTCAAACGTGGTGTAAGTATGTTAAACTACGGTGAAAAACGTTAAGGTACCGCATGTTTTGGTATGGATAAATACGATATGGCACGGATGCTGGTATGTTCAACTACTTTCAACTATGTTCAACATACTTTAGCCTCCACTACGGTCAACTACGTTCAACTATGTCCAAGTATGCTAAAGTACGCTAGAGTATGCTAGAGATCATTATACCTATGTTCGATATATTTTACCAAAATTGTCAACTTTATAGTTTATATATGTATAAAGAGACGTACTTAAGTGTACTTTTCTTTATAGTTGTATTTATCATCTAACTTTCTACAGTCTTTAAATTTTGCATGGAGACATTGCTTTCTACGGTTCAGAGACGTGCAACGAAATTAGTTGCAGTTATAAAGGACTTACCCTATGAACAACGGCTTAGGGAATTGAAACTTCCTACCCTTTCCTACAGAAGGAAAAGAAGTGACATAATTGAAATATTAAAAATTATGAAAGGTTTTGATAAAATAAATATGAACCAATTTTTCACCTTGAATAAAAGAGAAGGCAGTCAGGGCCATACTCTCAAACTAGTAAAACCCAGAGCCATTTCAAAGTTAAGGCAACACAGTTTCTCAAACAGGATCATAAATATATGGAACAGCCTCCCACAAAATGTTATTAATGCCGAGTCAATAAATTCATTCAAGAACAAATTAGAAAAAGCATGGGCTGATGATCCAGGGAAATTTGACCCTTTATTCACCACATGCTACTAATTATTCCTTGTGTTGCATATTTACTTGCACTCAAGCAAAAATGAGAGACAAATAAGTGTTCACACTTCCTGTCTACCATTCACTATTTCGTATAGGGATGTAGTCTGAAATAAAGAATTGAATTAAATCAAACATACTGCTGCAGCCACTTGTGATCAGGGTTGGCCTTGTTCTGAGGCAGGAATTTCAAAAATGAATATAATGGATGATGATGATGATGATGATGGTGATGATAAATAATGCCGAGCAGCAGGCAAAGTGGCGACATGATGTATCAAGTGTTTGTAATATTTAGTTTGACTCGGCCAGGCTCTGATCTCATGGATTCCTGAACCGGAAGCAGGCACCCCACCCACTTTGCCACCCTGTTTGCAGGTTTGATCTCACCCTCACGCAAAGCTTAGACATATTTACACTACAGTGTGCTATGGATACCGCCTGGTTTGTGTATAGGAGGCACTCCCATATTGAAAACCCTTGTTTGTTAATACAGAGCCATCCTGCTCAAGCATGGTTTTTTCCCCTCTTGCTCTTTATTCTTTTAAATCCAGAATAAATACTCCACAGTTGTGACTCATTACCCGCACCTCTAATAAAAGTTACATGGAACTACAGGAAAGTAGGTCATAGCGACCAACCTATTATAAATATGTCTAATTTAAAAGTAGGTCTCCCAAATGATTTTCAAAAATAGAATTGAGTTTGATTTAATGGACACCACCTGTTAGTATATTGAATTTGAAATAAAATGACACTTCATTTGTGAAAATAGCTCTAATATTAAAGAAGATATGGACTTTTTTAGGTTGTTACTTAATTGGTCCCACCCAAAATTAAAAAGATAGCATTTTTGATGGCCCCCAAAAATTAAAAGTAAGCACCCTATTAGACTTCTAGTGTTTTTACCTTCAAATTGATGGCCTATACAATGAGAATCAAAAGATCCAGAGGTATGATATGGTTACATTCCAAGATATACATCTTCAAAAATGCTAAAAATAACAATTTCCTTAATTTCACCAATTTCCAAATTTCGCTTTGGGAGAAACTCAGAACCATTGGCGCATGCGATTTTAAAGATCCGGTGGCTTGATTGTACCCTTCAGTTTTTTTACATGGATATTTGCTATATTTTACCAAAATTGTGAAGTTCTAGAACAACTTTCATACATAGAACTACTAAGAGTACCTTTCAATAGATGAAAAAGGTCATTATGGCCTAATGACCCTAATATACACAACTCGACTACATAGGCCCTCAGCCTTGATTGCGTCCTAAATAAATTGCAGATAATAAATAGGGTGCTTCAAGATATGACTGGCGGAGCGGTACGTAGCTCAGGTGGTAGTGTGTCCACATGTGAAGGTGTCGGTCATCCTATCGATCCTACTCAGTGGACCCATTTGCAGTTTGGGCTATTTTCCGTTCCAACCAGTGGTCCACAACTGGTTCATCATAAGCTGTGGTATGTGCATGTCAGAATGACCATATGTTTGAAGTCCAATAGCCAATAATAAGAATCAATGTGCTCTAGACGCGACGTTAAATCAAACAAGCTTTACTTTTGTCAAGATATGACTAGTCATATTCGATCATGATAATTGTGAATAACTTAAGTTGAGTTGCTGAAGCTTGCTGGTCCTTTAATGAACCTTTGTTTGCTTGTGTGCTGGAGTTTCACATACTAGCAACATCTATGGTCATATTGTATCGACTTGTAACAGTGCACACCCATGACGACGTTATAGTGCTGCCCCACTGGAAGACCAGGCCACTGGCACTATGACCCAATATCCCACTCAGTCACATTATCTGGACACTGAGCTGACCAGACCTTGTCCTATCCTAGAAATGCCAGGCGCCAGGCGGGCTAGGAACACATATCAATGTTGTAGGTCATTGCTTTGACTCGGTTGGGTTTCAAACTTCCGACCTTCCGCACGGGAAGCCTGCGCTCTACTGATTCTACCGCGTCCAGTTAAATTATATACCTTTCGTAAAAGCAATTACTGAGAACAAAATGAAGGATACCAATTATTCAACTCGTCTCACATTCACTGATGATCGTACCTGAATATGATTGGGAATCACATTCCCAGTCTCCATTCAAGTAGTTGGGAATTTCTAAACCCCCCCCCCAACCCTCGACCCACCCCAATTTTAGCATTAATCGAATCTCGGTTTCAATAGAATCTCAGCTTTAATAGAATCTTGGCTTTAATAAAATCTCGGCTTTAATAGAATATCGGCTTCAATATGTCATGTTGGATTTTTAATAGAATCTTGGCTTCAATGGAATCCCTGTTTCAAATGAATCTCAGCTTTAATGGAATCTCAGCATCAATATGCAAAGTTGGTTTTTAATAGAACGTTGGGTTCAATGGAATCTTGGCTTCGATGAAATCTCAGCTTCAATGGAATCTCGGCTTTAATGGAATATCGGCTTTCGTAGAATCTCAGCTTGAATATTTAATATCGTTTTCTAATAGAATCTTAAGTTCAATAGAATCTCGGCTTCAATGTAATCTCGGCTTTAATAGAATCTCGGCTTCAATATGTAATGTCGGTTTTTAATAGAATTTCAGCCTTAATGGAATCTCAGTTTTAATGGAATCTCGGCTTTAATAGAATCTCAGCTTCAATACATAATGTTGATTTTTTAATAGAATCTTGGGTTGAATGGAATCTCGGCTTCAATAGAATCTCAGCTTTAATAGAATCTCAGCTTCAATATGTAAAGTCGGTTATTCATAGAATCTCGGCTTCAATGGAATCTCGGCTTTAATGGGATCTTGACTTTCAATGGAATACCGGTTTAAGTACCAAGCTCATAGCACAGAGCGGTGCGTGCTACCCGGGAACTTACACAGACACGGTAGGCTACATGCTCTCACCCCTTTTGTTTGTTTGTTATTTTTTATTAGTTACGCGACACCGGTTTTATTGCAGAAGATTAGCTTAAGCGAGTGCTTCATGTTCCAGTCACATATGCGTGCGTGTGGGTGGGTGTGACGTCAGAGACACTTATGTTTAACGTGGAAGTGCATTAAGGGCGCATTCCTTACACGCGTAATGCGTAATGTGAATGCGAATGCGACAAAAAATCGAAATGCCTTGAAACCTATGAGCTACATTCCTTACACGCATAATGCGAATGCGAATGCGAATGCGAATGCATTTTCCCGATCGGTCCATGTAGCGATCGGTGCGTAATGCATTATGCGTCAAGCTGGGTGTGAATAGAAACCTGAGTCTGATGTGTCCATTAGTTTAACACCAGGAGAGGCGACTGAGCATTACGGAACAGTCACACACAGGGGTGCTGATTGGAAACACATGGTGAGCTGGGCACTCGGGAGACATACGGTTAGGGGAAAGCTAAAAATGCTACCATATGCACAGAAATATGAATACTTATCTATAATTTGGTTATAATAAAGATAGGAACCCCCATGTGACATACAAAAAGGTACATACATATACATGCAATATTTGGTCATATACAGAGCAGTATGGAGAATAATTGTTTATTTATATTTTTAAAATATAGCCAGTCGTGTGCCGCATAACGCATTACGCATAGCGTGTGTAAGGAATGATGGCATTCGCATACCGCATTACGCGTGTAAGGAATGCCAGCTTAATGCGCGTAATAACCACCACCCCTGCCAGTGCCACCCTTCCCCGACCACCACCACCAGCCCTCCTCCCCAACAACCACCACCACCACCACCCTTCCCCGAACACCACCACCCCTCCTCCCCAACCACCACCACCCTTCCCCGCACACCACCCCCACCACCACCACCACCGTCCTTCCCCGACCACCACCACCACCCCTCCTCCCCAACCACCACCACCACCACCCTTCCCCGAACACCACCACCCCTCCTCCCCAACAACCACCACCACCCTTCCCCGACCACCACCACCAACACCCTACCCCGACCACCAACCCCACAACCACCACCACCCTTCCCTGACCGCCACTACCACCCCTCCTCCCCAACCACCACCACCCTTCCCCGACCACCACCACCACCCCTCGTCCCCAACCACCACCACCACCCTTCCCCGAACACCACCAGCCCTCCCCCCAACCACAACCACCACCACCACCACCCTTCCCTGACCACCACCACCACCACCCTTCCCCGCACCACCCCACCACCCACCACCGTCCTTCCCCGACCACCACCACCACCACCACCCCTTCTCCCCAACCACCACCACCACCCCTTCTCCCCAACCACCACCACCACCCTTCCCCAACCACCACCACCACCCTTCCCCGCACACCACCCCCCACCACCACCACCACCGTCCTTCCCCGACCACCACCACCACCACCACCACCCCTCCTCCCCAACCACCACCACCACCCTTCCCCGAACACCACCACCCCTCCTCCCCACACCCACCACCACCCACCACCACCCACCCTTCCCCGACCACCAACCCCACAACCACCACCACCCTTCCCAGACCACAACCTCCCCCCCCCCCATTCCTCCCCAACCATCACCACCACCGCCCTTCCCCGACCACCACCACCACCCCTCCTCCCCAACAACCACCACGACCTTTCCCCGACCACCACCACCAGCACGACCGCCCTTCCCCGACCACCACCACAACACCTCCTCCGTGACAACCGCTACCACAACACCTCCTCCCCGACAACCATCACCACCACCCCTCCTCCCCAACCACCACCACAACACCTCCTCCGCGACCACCACCACCACCACCCCTCCTCCCCAACCACCACCACCATCGCCCCTCCCCGACCACCACCACCCTTCCACAACCACCACCACCACGACCACTCGCCCACCGATCCACACATCCACTCACCCATCCATCCACACATACATGCATACACACACGCCCTCTTGCCCAGGGTTGGGCTCCTAGATGACCTCCCCCACACCCCCCGCAGCAGCCGGCACACCCACCCACCAACATCCCCCGGATGTCTCTGACCACTACCCACCGTAAGCCAGCCAACTCCCTACCACATGCCACCAGCTTTAACATTGCCCATACAGTGCTGCAGATTTGGAGCCTTCAGTGTGCCAACGCTACTGAAAACTCCCCAAAAAATAAACACACAGACACACGGTCATGCACATGCGCACCTAAAAACAGCTGTGAAGGTGAGGCAGGCGACGAGGCACGATTTTCCGGAAGGGGGCGCCACACGACGTCTCATGCATGGTCTCCTGCTTTCGTGTCTTGCAGTGTCCCGGCGCCGGGCGTCCCGCCGCCATGAGCTGGTGCTGAGCTTCCCGCTGACAGGGGTCACCGGGTACGACGTCCGCACGACGCTCGCCGAGCTCCGGATACGGCCACACGGGCGACGCTGGGCGGCACACTCCGACGACGACGACGACGACGACGCCACCACCGGAAGCAGGCCCGCACGTCGCCGGAAGCTGCAGAGGGTGCTCGTGCGCGTGCGCGATTCGTCGGGCAGCCGCAGGTTGGAGAGGGCGTACTGGGTGAGGTGGCGGCGGGAGGCGGAGCGCGACGGCGGGTGTCGGGTGCTCGATATCACGCGCGTGTTGCTCGACCTGGCGGTGGCAAAGCTGGAGCAGTTCCGGAACGGCAGCCTCGAGATCACCATCCGCAGGCACCGGCGTCTTGGTGCGCCTGGCACCTCACCAACGGCCAGTGGTCCCGGTGGTCCCGGCGGCCATGCCCATCGGGAGCAGCAACAGCTACAGATACAGCGACACCCGCGGTCAACGGCGCCACTGTTCTCGCCTCCACCGGAAGTGGATGAGAGTTCCGACTGGCCGCCCGCTGACGCCGTGAATGACGCACTGCAGTCTGCTCTGCCTGCACCTTTCTCCATCTCCACCTCCACCTCCACCTCCACACCCATAACGCCCGCAGACGACATTGTGCTTGTTGTCTACGCCAAAAGTAGCGGGAACTTCCTTGACGACCTGGTCCAATCACAAGGCGGCCAGCAGCGCTTGAGACGGCCTGGTCTGGGCCACCATTCACGCGCCAGACTCAAGAAAAGGAAGAAAAAGAAGAAGAAAGGCAGGAAGCAGACGACGCCACTCGCGAACCACACAGTGTCAGTGACTGCGAGTAGTACCGCCGTTCGCCGCTTGGCGCTGCGCTCAAAGCGAGGCGCGCAGGCGACGCAGACGACGCAACGTCGGAAACAGCGCTGTGCAGTCGAGGACATGTACGTCGACTTTACGACGCTCGGGTGGACGGACGATATAGTGTTTCCGGTGCGATACAACGCGCACACGTGCGGGGGGAAGTGTCCCTCGCCCGTTGACCATTCGCTGCACCCGACCAACCACGCCATCCTGCAGAGCATGATGCGTTTGTACGACCGGAAGACGCGCAGGCCGTGCTGCGTTCCGGTGACCTTGAAGCCGCTGATGATGCTCTATCATAGAGACAAGGACACGTTGCAAAACAATGGCGACATCGAGATCAGGACACACCCCGACATGGTTGTTCAGGAGTGCGGGTGTCGGTGAGGCTGTTCAGTGGTTAAATGAAATTAAATCCATTGCAATGGTCAGACTATTGATTGTATTGTGTGTATATATAATATAGACATATATATGTATAGATACATATATATTGGATAATACATATGCATATGTATGTATATGTATATATATTCTTATATATGTATATATGTGTATATATATATGTATGTCTAGATGTATATATGTAGGTATGTATGTGTATATATTTTCTTATATATATATTTATATATATATATATATATATATATATATATATATAAGAAAAACAGAGAGAAGACACAAAGTGAAACTTTTCAGAGACCTGAGGAAGATTATCAAAACATATCTTCTTAATTCCAGTGACACAGGACATGGCTATGTGATAGCAAATAAGCCTGTAGAAATGGTATCTTTATCTGTAAATGACAGCCGTCGCTGATTAAATCAGCGAATAGGTCACCGGTTTAGTCTAGTTAATTAGGTAATTGTTAATGTTCAAGTCCCAGGTGTGTTAAAGGAAGCACACGATCATTGGACATCACACTATATAGCACAGCTTTGCACAGAAAGTGATTACAAGTGATATATACATATATGTATAGTATATGTACAGGCCTCTGCACTGCTACTGTATAACAGTATTTAATCAATGTAATTGTAATTAGCTGTATTGTATTAAAGTTGCATAGTCCGGTGGTTTTGTCATTCATTTTCTGAGATAAATATATTAAATATTTAATTATATTATACCGCAATTCAGTTCGAAGTAAGGTTGTCTTAAATTGATTAACTTAGGAAATATTTGAAGTGTTGACATGGTCTTCTCTGTGGCGGAGTGGTTAGAGTGTCTGACTTTTTTCTAGGTTAGACTCCTAATCTGAGGGTCGGCGGTTTGATTCCCCGTGCCCCCAGCTCTGCCAATTTGGATTTCCACCGCTGTGTATAACTTACAGCGTCATCAAAGGCCGGTTGCTCTCATACCATGTCTATGTGGTGTGGGAGGTTAAAAATCCCTTGGGTCGGTAAAAGTGTAGGCTCGGGCTTTCTATCGACCAGCAGTGGAATGAGGAAGACCAGTCGTCTATGACTGAAATTTCCCCTGCTTAAACAACTAATCGACCAAAAAAAACAAAAAACAAACAAATTAATTTTAGTGTGCTTGTCGTAACTCTGAACCCCATAGGCTTCAGCAATAACGGGTTCTGTTAAATTGACTTAACATTCCCTTCTGTTCAGCACCAAATACTTAATAAATGCACCACCATATCACTTGGATGTGTAGGTTCAAATCTAGATAAGTGTTTTGCTTTTGAAAATGTGATGCTTGTATCGGACTATGCCATTTTATCAAAAGGCTCGGTTCAGTTGGTGACAATAAATCATGTTAAAACATGAAGGCTCAGAGGGGAAAAATGCATGCGCTCTGTATTATGGGTGGACCTACAGGAAATAGTGTAGCCAAAAAAAATGTAACAACAAAACATAAATGTGTACTAAAAAAATCAATCAGAATGTCCCTATTTCAGGGGAAATATATATAGTTTTAAATAAATATATAATTGTATTGCAATATCTCCATATCCCACCAAAGGTTTACCATTGTTGACCCGGTGTAAGGTGTATCGCAAACGCTGACTCATCAGATTGTCGTCAAAAACCTGTCAAAATATACTGCTTTCAAGCTTGGCAACACAAGTGACTACTTGTGAACTAGATTTGACCTAATTAGGTTAAGTGATCCAACTAGTCAGTTCAGTGTTTCCTGATATGACCTTAAATGTTGCTAGGACGTAAAATAACAACAAACAAACAAGTGTTTTGATAAGCTTTTGACGAGATCCCGGCGAAGGTACTGACATGATATATTAGACATGATATATCAGACATGATATATCAGACATGATATATCAGACATGGTATATCAGACATGATATATCAGACGCAGTCTAACTTAAAATTGCATAGTTGGGTGGTTTTGAGTTTCTTCCATAGCTTTTAGATAAATATATTGTGTTGGTCATTATAATCTGCTTTACTTTAGTTTGAAGTTATTTTCATTATTAATGGTTAACCTTGAAGATATTTGACATGAATACATGCTAAAGTAATGCCAATGTATACGTCCAAATGTTGGACACCATAGACTTTGGCCGTAACAGATTCCATCAAATTGATTCAATAGTCCCTTCTATGGGACAACACATGCTTATTAATAAGTGAACCCAGTGTATGAGTTGAATTTGTAGGGTCTAATCTGGTTGATAAAATTGCATGCTTTGATCGGACTATGCAGCTTTAATTAATTCAATAGATTATGATCATGAATGTTGAGTTCAGAACGAGGCTGATATTTCCTTTGCTCTGTCGTCCTTTTGTTCCAAGGGTGGGAATGGGAATCGTGTGTTTGTTGTTGTTTTACGTCCTAGCAACATCTAAGGTCATATCAGGACGGGGAATGGGAATCAACATGGAATCTAATGGAATGAACAGGATGTACTCACGTCACAACGCACTTCGTGTAGACTTAAAGCTGCATAGTCCGATGAAGACATCAAATTTCCAAAACCAAACCAGTGACCTAGATTCTACATATCTAATTTAGATACTGCTGCACTTATCAAATAATTGTCACCACATAGAACGGAATACCGAGAACATTTAATAGTAGGCCTGCATGTTACTGCGGAAGCCTATGGTGTCAGAGTTTTGTCGTGCTTGACAAAATTAATTTTCTATGTTTGAACTTCAAATATCTCAAAAGTTAGCCATTTAAAATAAAAGTCACTTCAAACTAAAGTAAAGTAGGTTTAAACGACCAACCTAATATATTTATTTCAGAAAATGACAGAAGCTCAAAACCATCGGACTATGCAGCTTTAATTGAATGCCTTGCCGGTAGGAGCCGCTGTACAATAAAACCACTGTATGACATGCTTACAACTGGGCCTAAGCATATATATAAAAGGAACTTTAATTGATTAGTAAAAGCAATAATAAGTAAGTGAGCCTTGAGAACAGATTAAAATGTCTTTTTTTTTCAATGCTGTTTTTCTTTTCTTTCCTCCTCTGGAAACTTGTTCTATAAACTGGGGCCTGTCACACAAAGGGCACAATCACCATTTGAGTTCAAATATAATAATGGACATGGGATAATATCAGACTTCGTATAGATGTCCTTCTAAAGCATGCATATATTCCAAATTTGATTAATACCGACCCACCCTCTGGGGAGGCTAAGGACTAACACGTGTAAATATATGCATAAACAATACCTGTACTCATAGAAGTGGTACATGAAATCACCAAAATCCAGCAAACGGAAACGGAAATAGCCCTCTATGGGCGCCACCATTTGTATACTCGTGTTGGAATAATCTATAATCAAAATCCAGCAAACGGAAACGGAAATAGATCATCGAGCTTTGCTACGCGCACACAGGGTGGACAACAGCGATTGGTTAATAATAAGTAGCCTATGGGCTTAGTGCCTTGACAACGCACTACCGCAGAGTAGCACATGCTGAATCAAGGAACAACTACACTGGTCCCTCCCTACAAATCTTCCATATATGGTGTGATGACGTCACTGGGACCAGTGTACGTGTTCCTCTGTGCTATGCTGCAGCGTGCTGTCAAGGCATTAAGTCCATAGGCCCAATCTACGGTATTCGGGGGCAGCGATTGGTTAATAATATATCAAAACAAATGCCCGCTGACATAGAATTTGCCGATATGCGCAGTTCAAAACTTTGATTTTATTCAAAATTATAAGAAATAAAGAACAATTTGGCATAAACATGGATACACAAATGAAATATTAGTAGTATATTCCTCGGAAATGATGGCTGTATTCGATTATCACGACTGTGACTCGGGGTCACCCGAGTTGCTAGAATTTCAAATGGAACACTGCGAGTGGAGTAAAAAAATTAAAATAATTTGCTGAAGTTATATCGGGGGGTTGGTCCTAAGCATTGCTTATTCATATTAGTATGTTAAAACAAGTATTAAAAATACACGATGGTAAGCTTAATATCAAATATTGTGATTTATGATAAAACCAAACGGACATAGAATAGTATGTGCAAACCTTAGGGTTTATGTAACATAGGGTTTAGATCAAAACAAAATATAGAGTTATTTAAATAAATAATTGCCAACCTGTGATTGTGATATTAATTTAACTGGACTTTCCATTCTCATTATTTACAACAAGTTTATATTGGTACATATAGTGTTAATAAACTATTTGCTACTACCGTATATGCCCCAATAGAAGCACACTACCCAATAGAAGCACACCCCCCATTTCAAGATTGAAAGCACGCCCAAATCTACGATAATATTCAGACTGAATTCACATAAAATAAGACAATCCCACTTTATTTCAGAGGCACAACAAAAGCAAAACAAAATTTATGATCATATTCAGACTGAATGAACATAAAATAAGACAATCCCACTTTATTTCAGAGGTGCGACAAAAACAAATCCATGAAATTCTTTAACTTTGAAGAGACGCGCATCCATGTGTCTGTCATGTGTTGGGACATATACGGCATATATGTAAATATTTTGCAAGAAGACCTCTGCGTACAACCATATTAATATGCATTTAGAATATAATACTTTATTTTGCTGTTATAGACCTTTTCCAGAGAACATGTGCAGTGATGTTATTCTCAATATTAGTTCTTGCCACTGCCATTACAGGCAGGTTGGTGGTGGAAATACTTTATAAAACCAGTTTCTATGGAACATACTGCACACTAAGCTGCTACCTGCATTAGTTCTTCCACTGACATCAGAGGGCGCATTGGCGGTGGAAACCGTCTACTGTCACCTGTAAAGATGCTGGTCTATCTCCATTGAACCGATGGAGGGATTTGGTAACAACACACGATGATGAACACTTTTTAGAATTCAGAAGGTTATAATTTAATTACATAATATGTACATATAATATAGAATGGTGAGATTCTGTCCATTCATTCAGTCAAGTACAATACAACACAGCACAATAACCCTGTAAAAATGAACCATTCTGGTGATTATTTCATTTGAACTAATATGGGTATTCCAAGTTTCGCTGGTTCCTCATTAAAGACAGGCTGAGACTCAGCACGCCGGGTCCCAGCCACAGCTGACCGGATGCGGTGGCCGAATCGAGAGGGCTGGCTTCCTATTGACCAATTTCATATAACGTCAGCATGGCTATTTAGGTCAGTGTGCGCGCTGCTTGGCTGCAGGACAACATCCGGTCACTGCAAACTCAATGGCTATGAGCTCAGAATATCCCAATTTTCACTATTATCTCTGTTTTTAATAGTTTCAGAGAAAATTGCCCTTAAGTTAAATTAAATACTACAGATCTTCCTCTTCAATCCTGCATTAATATATCTTTAATCGACTCAGTGAAAGCTTTTAAATTAATTTGGCTAAAATAAATACTCTGCATAGACATAGCATTGCTGCAGCACAAATCAATGCAGTGTTTACCCTTCACGGGTTAGTCAGCAAACTTCTTACAGAAAAAGTGAAAAATCTCTAAAACCACACAACCTAGAAACAAACTGATTGGAATACAGATAGAAAACATCTTTACCAAAAAGATTATATTAAATTGATACGGTTAGGGTTCTGGATTTCTATAAATTTTGAATAAAATCGACGTTTTGCACTGCACGTACCGGTGTCATGGTATAAAACCCCTGCCCGATCGCAGCCCCTGCCGTGAAGACAGTTGACTAAGCATTTATTTTTGTAAAATAAATTTAAAAACTTTCAGTGGATCGATTAAAAATATCTTAATGCGCGATTGAAGAGGAAGATCTGAAGTATTTAATGTAACCTAAGAGCAATTTATGCTGAAAGTATTAAAAACAGAGATAATAGTGAAAGTTGGGATATTCTGAGTGTCAGTGCAATCTTCATACAGAAAAAGTGAAATATCTATGAAACTTACACCACCTAGAAACAAACCCCCTGGAACATATATAGAAAACATATCCAACGAACAGATTATATTAAATTTATATGGTTAGGGTTGTGCATTTCTATTAATCTTTAATAGACACTGGCAGTGTGTATTCGTTCTGCAGCCGAGCTGAGCTTGTTTACAACCTCTGCGCATGCGCAGAAGCCACGACAGGGGCTGCGATCCGGCAAGGGTTTTATACCATGACACCGGCAAACTGCCCGCGAAGGGTAAAATACGGCAATGCTATGTCTATGTGGAGCATTTATTTTTGTAAAATAAATTTAAAAGCTTTCATTGGATCGATTAAAAATATCTTAATGCGCGATTGAAGAGGAAGATCTGAAGTATTTAATGTAACCTAAGAGCAATTTTACGCTGAAAGCATTAAAAACAGAGATAATAGTGAAAGTTGGGATATTCTGAGTGTCAGTGCCAGTGCATTGTCAATGGCCGTGAGCAATCTTCATACAGAAAAAGTGAAATATCTCTAAAACTACACCACTTAGAAACAAACTGCTTGGTACACATATAGAAAACATATTCAACGAATAGATTATATTAAATTTATACGGTTAGGGTTGTGCATTTCTATTAATCTTTAATAAAATAAACGTTTTGCACTGCACATACTGGCAAACTCAGTGGCAGTGTGCATTCGTTCTGCAGCTGAGCTGCGTGCGCATACACAATGTTAACAAACATTCAAATAGGTCTATGGGGAAAGTCAGAGCATTTGAAACCCAGCCGATTCAAATCAATGACTTACCAAATTTATACTTGTCGCTCCCTAGTCTGCAGCTCAACATTATTAGGATAGGACAAGGACTGGTTAGCTCAGTATCAGGATAATGTGACTGAGTGGGATATCGGATCATGATGCCAGTAGCCTGGTTTGACAATATGTTAACACTATTAAGTCACCATGAATGTGCACTGTCATAAGTCGGTTAGTTAGTTAGTGGTGATTGCTTAACGCCGTGTTGCCAGCAAATGCCATGACCACGGTGACAATTGTTCAAATCTTATTCTGTCATATTATTATCAGGCCGTCTCTTGTCCTGCTATATCTTTAGATGTTTCTGGGATGTAAAACTCCAACAAACATATCCGGATTCAGCTTACAAAGCGAAAAGTAGCGGAGGCGGTGAGGATGCACAGACACTCATACCATTATACAGGAATTTGTATTTCATCCCATGTAAAATATCTGCTAGGACACTTTCATGGTGATTTACATTGGGTCCAAATGAATTGCAAGACCCTTACCTAGTTGCGTCATCAGGAGGAATGTGGCTATCGGTGAAGTTTAAAGTCAAAGGATACAGCTGGAAGTGGCACTAACCCCAACTTCCGGTGTGTAGCTGTAGCTGTAGCTGTAGCTGTGACCTGACGTGCTGGGTCACAGCTTCAGTCCTTCTTAAAGGGACCAGATTTAGGTCGCTGAGACACTACCCGTACTCTGACAAATGCTCTCCAAGCATACGTTTCCCAGTTTTCAGTTTATGCAACTACATATGTGGGGGGAGAGTGTTGACATTAGTTGCTTCTGTTGTGTTTTATTTAGTCCAGCAGCACTGACACTTTTAGACAACCATATAGAGAAATTTTTTTTTAGAAATTGCAATCTAAAATGATAAATATAAAGTTCAAATGTTTATTTATCATAACCAGCTACTTTTTGTGTGAATAATTGATTAAATCATGTAGATTAATAGACTTTAAAAGTTTAATTGAGAGCTTTCTGTGGCTGCCATCTTGGTGGTTGCCATGGCTTCCCCTGTGTGTGGGGAACCCCTCTAGGTCATGTGATGAGGGAATCCCACCTATGATGTCATTCATACATCACAGACCTCAACTCTCCTCCCACATGTTCAGTGGCATGAACTGAACAAACTAAGCAAAGGTATGTTTGGAGACCTTTTGATGCTGGATTCGTTTGTATCTGGGTAAGGTATAGCCGGCGACTTTAAAGTTGCATCATCCAATGGTTTTGAATTTCTTCAATTTTCTTGGATAAATACATTAGATTGATTATTATAATCTGTTGTACTTTTTAGGTTGAGATAACCTTTAGTTACAATGGCTAGGTTTGGAGATATTTGAAGCACAAACATGAGAAATTAATTTTGGCAAGCATGTCAAAACTCTGACACTATCTATAGGCTTATGCAATAACATGTTCTATTAAATTGACTCAGTGTGCCCTTCTACGTGGCTACAAATGATTAATAATAAGTGCACCAGTATCTAAGTTAGATATGTCAAATCAAATCTAGGTGAGTGTTTTGGCTTTGGAAATTTGATGCTTCATCGGACTATGCAGCTTTAAGGAACCAGCGTAACTGGGATTATCCTCCAGATCCAGGAAATTACAACAAATAAAGACAATAACATAATTAACTTAAGCCCCTGTCACACATCACCGGATTGGAGGAAACAGAAAGAAACCAAACAAAGTCCGCTGATAGTTCGGTTTGTGTCCGTACAAGTTTTGAACATGCATGAAACTTGGAACGGATGCCGCCGGATTGACGTCTATGGTTCTTGTCCGGTTTGAGTTTGTTTCGTCCATTGGCTATCCGTTCATGTCCATTTCATGTCCGCTTTATGTCAGTTTCATGTACGTTTCATATCCATTCATCTGGCGGCCTTTGACCCGATATCGCAACATTTTGACACATTTTAATACATTTTGCTACTTATGGAGCCCGGACTAGACAATTCTGTCCGTTGCTTAATCCGGTGATGTATGACATGGGCTTTAGCTATATATGTTTTTATTACACGATGGAGGGAGCATAATGCTATTTTCAATCTTTTGAATATTGGCTAGTTATTTTTAGCATTTAGGTCGGTGACTTTGTCATAATGCCAAATATACAGTAAAACCTCCCTAACAAACCACCTGCACAGATTGACCACTCCCTTATATCAATCGCTTTATTTGGATCCCACCAATACCATTGTACCCATATGCTAACTCCCTAAGCCGACCATCTCCCTAAATGGACCACTTAAAGTCGGTCCCAAGGTCGGTCGATTTAGAGAGGTTTTACTGTACATGGCAAGTGTGTGAACACAAATAGCGGGGTGGATTGGCCAGGCGCCAGAAATGTTGTTTGAAAGGAGAACATCGAGTTAAATACTCAATATGACTGTGGGAAGGCCAAATGGCAACCGTCATTTAGCCAGCTAACAGCTGAGAGAACCACTCAAAGATTGCCAACATTGGAAAATGAAAAGCCGGAAGATCTTAAGGGATGTAATATTGGGGGGTCTGGGGGGCGGTAGATCAACTGACCCAGAAAAAATGCTACAATCTGAGATACTCTGTCGTGCATTTTGGACACAATAATCGGTCAGATTTATATAATATCACGATTGCAGGGTTGCAAACATTGGGAAATGAAAAACTGGAAGATTGGTGTAAGGTGATGATGGGGATATAAAAGATTGTATGTACACCTTACGGCGAAACCCTAAGGGTTGGCGACCCTGCAACTCTGCTCATAAATAATGTACTCTGGGGGTATGCTTGGAATCTTTTTCTAAGCACATCCACTGAGTATATAGATGTGTGTGTGTGTGGGGGGGGGGGGGGGGAGGCTGTTTTTACCTAGTAAAATTCCATTAAAATTGTTGATCCATTTTGTGATGTTTCAGTTTTGAATATTTGACTGCTGAATTGTCAGTCCTCTGTCCCTGCCATCCAGCTACTGATCAGGTCATACCCTTCTCATTAGGCTTCTGCTAATTTGATACATATGTGACTTCTGTGTGACACAATGACACTAGTACCATAGTACTTAGTAATTCAGTAGAATGTATAGTTTTATATCGAATAGCGAAATAGCTTTGTATACGTACACTATAGCATTTTTTTTTTTTTAAACCCGAGAAGACATACTTGTAAGTTGTATACACTTGTTGGCAACATGACTATTCTCATACGAGAGTGGAATGGCCGTTCAAATGGGTCTCAGTATTCGACTTTGACCCATTTGAAATCACCCCGTCCATCCACTCACATTGTTACGTCTTCCTACGTATATGTAAAATCATGTATTTCGATTATAGTTGGTCGGTTGTTGGAGTTTTGCGTCCTGGCAAGATCTCAGGTCATATCAGGACGGGTACCGACTCGTGACAATGCGTACTCATGGCAATTTTATAGCACTGCCAGACTGGAAGACCGGACTACAAGCACCCTGACCTGATATCCTACTCAGTCACATTATCCTGACATTGAGTCAACCAGTCCTTGTCCTAGCCTAAATATGCTGAGCACTAGGAAGCCACAAGTATCAATTTTTAAGTCATTGGTTTGACTCGAACAGGGTTCGAACCCAGGAGTTCGAATCCCGCGATCTACCAAAACGGCAGACGGACGCTCAACTCAGTTGGCCATCAGGTCTGGTCTTTCGATTGTATTATATCAAATATTCCTCTCTATTCTTTAGGATCTAATGTCCCCCTTTTAGAGCAATCTGCCATGTAAAGGCCCTGTCACACTACGACGTAACGACATCAGCGTTGGGAGAATGTGAAGAACATTGAACTTCTTGGCGTAGTATGCAAATTTGGGCACAAGTTGAACGTGGATGCAGCGTAGTTGACGAGAGCGTAACGTCGGTAAAGCGTAGTGATACCGTTATTCAACGAGAGAGGACAACGTCATTACGCTCACGAAACGTTATTCCATCACCAGAACTACGTTACGTGACGTTACATACATCATGACACGGTGGTGGAACATTGAACGTATGTTGAACGTATGTTCTCCTGACGTTCTCCTGACGTTCCCATTATGCCGCGTGGATGTTTCCACCGGGTTTAATGTGGGTCAACGTAGTGGAACGTAGTTGAACGTAGTGAGCAGCGTTTGACTAATGTCCGTTTAACGTCATTGACATTTGCAGAACGTGTACAGAACATACGGCGAACGTGAACCCTTATGTTCGATTTACGTCGAAAGGTTTGAAGAGGTTCAAAACTTTGACACATGCCGACGTAACACGACGTAACGTGACGTAGCTCGACGTCAGTCTAACGTCATTCTGATGTCATCATAACGTAACCCAACGTAATGACAAACGTGATCACGTCAGGCTTACATTTGCTCGTTACGTCATAGTGTGACAGGGGTATTAGATTTGTGACCAGACGGGATGGCCGAATGAGTTGAGTGTCCGTCTCCTGTTTTGGGAGGTCAGGGGATCTGAACCCATGAGTTCATGGGTACGAACCCTGGTCGAGTCAAACCAATGACTTAAAAATTGACACTTGTCGCCTCCTAGCCAGGCAGTCGGCATTATTAGGACAGGGCAAGGACTCGTTGGCTCAGTGTTAGGCTAATGTGACTGAGTGGGATATTAGGTCATGGTGCTGATGGCCTGGTCTACCAGTGGGGCAGCACTATAAAGTTGTTATGAGTGCGCACTGTCACAAGTCGGTACCAGTCCTGATATGACATTAGATGTTGCTAGGACGTAAAACAACAACAAACAAACAAACTGTTAGATTTGTAGTTGTTTTACGTCCTAGCAACATCTAGGCATTAATAGGATATGGGAAGGACTGGTTAGCTTGGTACCAGGATATTGTGACTGAGTGGGATATCAAGTCATGGTGGGACCTGGTCTCTCAGTGGGGCAGCACTATGTCAGTATTAACGTGCACGGTCACAAGTCGGTACCCATCATGAGATGACCTTAGATGTTGCTAGGACGTATAACAACAACACATAAAACAAACGTCATAATGCGAATGCGTAATGAATACTTCAAGCGCGTTCACAAGCAGAGCCCGGCCATGCACTACGCAACATGGCTGAGCAAATGAGAACGCTTCTTACATTCGCCTCAGAGGAGAGCTACGAGGGAGAACTGCTGCTTGGATGGAAAGTTCTGAGTCTGGCACACAGCCATCTATGTACCTTAGAATGATGTGTGGTGAACGCCCAGGTACATACAGTGTCTGTATAATATATATATAATATATCATAAGGGTGGAAAGTCGATGTCAAACATCTATATATATATATATATATATATATATATATACATACAGTAAAACCCCTCTAACCGACCACCTCCATATCGATAGCTTTATTTGGGTCCCAAACGATTGCCCATACAAGACCATTGAAACGATATTCTGGCGTTCTCTGTGGCAGAGTGGTTAGAGTGTCTGACTTTTTTGTAGGTCAGACTCCTTTGTCGGCCAGACTTTTTTGTAGGTCAGACTCCTTGTAGGTCAGACTTACAGTGTCATCAAAGGCCGGTTGCTCTCATACCATGTCTATGTGGTGTGGGAGGTTAAAAATCCCTTGGGTCGGTAAACGTGTAGGCTCGGGCTTTCGATCGACCAGCAGTGGAGTGGGGAAGACCACTCCACTGACGAAAAAAAAAAATGACGACAAAAATGAGAGACAAATAAGTGTTCACGCTTCCTGTCTACCATTCGCTATAAATCGACCACTTCTCTATTTTGTATATATCGATCGTGTTATTTGGTCCCAAAGTGATATTTGACTAACTAGACAGAGCAAAACATTACATTTTATTTCTAAAACTGATGTTGAACCGGTGTCAGGCCAATGTCAGATTTACTGTATCGGCAGCGATGGCAATCACTGAATGTTTGTATCAATGGTTGGTTGGCTGTTGGAGTTTTACATCCGGGCAACATCTACGGTCATATGAGGATGGGTATATCGCTCTTTACCTGAGTGGTCAATGTAGACTACTATTCACAGACCCCCCCCCCCCCCCCCCCCATCATTGATACATCATTCAGTGATTACCATCACTGCCGATACAGTAAACTGACATTGGTCTGACACCAGTTCAACGTCAGTTTTAGAAAAACAATGTCAATGTTTTGCTGTGGCTAGTTAGTTATATGTTAAAAGTACATCGGAATTCCAGCACCAAAAATAGTTAAATTTTGAAAGCCAAGGCCGATTACTAAATGCTTCGTTGACGGCATTGTGAGATCTGAGCCCCTCAGGGCTTTGGAATGTGGGCCGACCTCTGGTTGACCTTGGTCAATGCCCTTCGTAGAAGCCTCTGTCCCATAACCCCCATATCTATAGCCTGTAATACCTGTGTAATAATTATATATATATACAGTAAAACCTCTCTAACCGACCGCCTCAACAGATCGACCACTCCCATATATCGATCGCTTTATTTGGGACCCAAACGCTCGCCCATACAATACCGTTGTAACTTTTTGTAACTCCCTAAACCGCCTACCGCCCTAAATGGACCATTTATAGTTGGTACCATGGTCGGTCGATTTAGAGAGGCTTTACTGTATATATATGTATATATATATATGCCTGTGTGTGCATCTATATATGTAGAGAGTAAAAGTGATTTAGCCTACATGGAGAATGTGAATATGCATAGAGAATGTGAGATATATATGGAAAATGTGAGATATATATGTATGGAGAATGTGATATATATTTGGAGAATGTGAGATATATATGGAGAATGGGAAATATATATGTGGAATGTGATATATATGGAGAATGTGATTGTGAGATATATATGGAGAATGTGAGTATATATGGGGAATGTGATATATATTGAGAATGTGAGATATATATGGAGAATGTGAAATATATATGTGGACTGTGATATATATGGAGAATGTGATTGTGAGATATATATGGAGAATGTGAATATATATGGGGAATGTGATATATATGGAGAATGTGAGATATATATGGAGAATGTGAAATATATATGTGGACTGTGATATATAGGGAGAATGTGATTGTGAGATATATATGGAGAATGTGAATATATATGGGGAATGTGATATATATGGAGAATGTGAGATATATATGGAGAATGTGCGATATATATGGAGAATGTGATTGTGAGATATATATGGAGAATGTGAGTATATATGGGGAATGTGATATATATATGGAGAATGTGAGATATATATGGAGAATGTGATATATATATGGAGAATGTGAAATATATATGGGGAATGTGATATATATGGAGAATGTGAAATATATATGGAGAATGTGAAATATATACGTAGAATGTGAAATATATATGGGAAATGTGATATATATATATATGAAGAATGTGAGATATCCATGGAGAATGTTAGATATGCATTGATAATGTCAGCTATATATGGAGAATGTGAGATATATGTGAGATATATAAGGAGAAAGTCGGATATATATGGATGATGTGAGATATATAAGGAGAAAATCAGATATATATGGAGGATGTGAGATATATATATATAGGAGATATATATGAAGAATGTCAGATATAATGGAGAAGGTGAGAAATATGTGGAGAATGTGAGATATATAAGGAGAATGACATATATGGAGAATGTATGACATATGCATAGTAAATGTGAGATATATATGTAGAGAATAGGCAAAATGGAATATATATATGGCAAATATAGGATACATACGCAGAATGGTATATAGATATGAAGAATGTGAGATATATATGGAGAATGTCAGATATATATATGGAGAATGTCAGATATATATGAAATATACACAGAGAATATGAAATATATATGGAGAATATGAGATATATATGGAGAATGTAAGATATATTTTGAGAATCTGAGATATGTATGCAGAATGTGAGATATATGTGAAGAATGTGAGATATAATTGGGAGTGTCATATATATATACATATATATAGGCCTATATATACATATGGACACGGTGATATGTACATATATATGTGTGTGCTGAATGTGACATTTCGCAATGGATAGAGCGTTTCTGTTTGTGTGCAAAAGATCCCTATACAATTCTAAAAAGATGTTGGTTTATCAGCATTCTGTGTAGCATGACAGAAGTTTCCGCACACCCAGTGAAGGCCCTCACAGATTTCTCCACTCTATAATAACACAGCTCTCTCTCACTTAGGTAAAAGATTCACCCCCATACTTACAGTACAGGGGTGAATGACAAGGTAGTCTAAATACGGACGAAAATTGCTTTAGTATGGAACAGGAAGTGGAATTTCTATTTCCAGTATCCAATGTCTACTTAAGTCATATCAGCACAGAGTTGGTGAAATGGGAGCGAATGTAAAAAGACAAGATGGCGACCACAGAATGCGGTTGATTTGACTTTTAACGTCCATTAAGCTATATGTTTTATTATATTTTTCAATTCAACAGTAGCGGGTAAATATTAAGATATATATGAAATATATATTTTGCTTCTTAAATTAAGAATTTATCTGCTCATTTCATTTACCCAGCATTTAGAATATTTTCGCTAGCTTTTATATAGGGTTGGTCTTCGACCCTACTCAGGCTACTGCAGTATGGGGTGAATATTGTATCTATCTCTCACTCAATTCAATGCATCTAAGTAATAGCGATTCATGCAGGTGTGGCCGTCTTAGTCGAGTAAACAAGAGGACAATATAGCACATGAGATATATCAAAATGTCCCGAACTCCCATCTAGTAATAGTTTTTTTAAGACAAGGTAAGCTTCAGGTTTCTCATTGTGTTTGGTTCAGAATGTGTGTTGACGGTATTTTACACAGAACAAATCCGATCTATTTTTAACTTCAAAGGATCAAAGGTGGCAACGCATTACAAACAATTCATGGAATAGTTATGCTTAATATTTCCTGGCAGGAATACTAGGAATATTAGATAATGACAGAGGATGTTTAATATAGACTTGAAAATGGTCGTAAAATTGTAACCACTTTCTAGTTTATATATCATTTTGGAATATTAAAGATATGCGGCAATTCAAATTATATTATAAAATTATATTTATTATATATTATATTTATATTTTGAAATTATATTTCGTCTGTGTCATTATGTCCTTTGCATCGCTCAGACTGAGAACTGGCAAATATCTTTTATAAACAAACAACTAACCAATTGTAGAACTAACAGACTCACAGTGGCTATGGATATGCGGGAGAATGCTTACAAACAGAGAAAGAAGGTGTGCAGTAAATAGCTACACAACAACTGAAACTGACAAAACAAGGGGAACCATGAGTCTATTCGTATTACTGTCTAGTGGTGAAATCAAGTCATTAGACTTAACCATTTATGGGCAGCAGAAACACACCGTCACAAAAGAAAATGATGTGGATGTCTTCGGCATGCATTGGAAATGTAAGCTATGAACCCCAATAGCCGAAGTTTACTTTTTGTGTTGGGGGTTCGTTAAAGAAACAAACAAACAAAAAGGAATTGCAAGTTGCAAATGAAAATGTAAAGAAATACAGGCTACATCTAGTAAACCTTCCATCCATGGATGGGGGGGGGGGGGGGGGGAACAACGATGGGGAGGTGATTTTGATTTTGCTAAAAAAAAAAAGGAGCTATAATTACACCCCGGCCACAGCTATGCAATGGATAGAGAGGACAAGGAGAAATACAATTTAAAATAGTTCACATTCCAATGTCACTTTAGAGAGCATGGTCGATATATATATATATGTATGTATATATATATATATATATATATATATATATATATATATATATCTGTCTGGGTGTGTATGTGACTCAGGGAAGATGATATTGTAAAATAAAGATTTACAATTTGTTTGGTTATCTAACAGCTACACAAATGGAAAGGAATAATTTATGCTATCCCTTAAAGGTCCTGTCACACTATTACGTACGGCGTCAGCGCATGCTCAACATTAGAAAATTTGCCAGTATGTCAGCATTCGTTGAACTTTTTAGTGGCGGGGGATAAAAATGGGCATATACACAATGTACATAACGTATGCAGAACGTATCTCTGACGTATTGTTAGTGTATGAGAGCGTTCATGTGTCTCACAAAACATTTGCAAAACGTTCGCAAATGCTCACGGAATGCTGACCAACGTTACTCCATCACTAGAAGTATGAACTATACATTAAATACGCTGGAGATACGGCAGGCATACATTCGAAGTATGTTAGGAGTACAAAATGCATCCGTTGGCAGTAAGAGGACTGTACGTGGACTGTATGCGGACTGCACATTCCCACCGGCTGAACGTATGTCTAACATGCAGCAACATATACCAACATATCCCTCACCTACTCCCAACATACGCTGATGTATCCCGAACATACATGCAGTGTACGTTCAATGTATGAGCCACACATCAACACGCATTGGACATTTTGAGCATGCACAACACTTTTTCAGAACCTTGACGCACAGCAACGTAAGACGACGTATAACAACGTATCCGGAACATACCCGACATATGCCCAACATATACGTCATGCATGATGACGTACGCTGACATGTTGGTAAAAAATCACATACATTGGCATATGCTAAGGCTATATATATGTCGTAGTGTGACAGGCCCTTAAGCTGCAGATGACAGTTGAGTTTCTGACCTTTAGTTAAATAGATAATGACCAGACGGGATGGCCGAATGAGTTGAGCATCCGCCTCCTATTTTGGTAGATCATGGAATTTGAACCCTGGTCGAGCCAATCCAATGATTTAAAACTTGGTACTTGTCACTTATTAGCCAGGCACTCAGCATTATTAGGATAGGGCAAGGACTGGTTGGCTCAGTGTCAGGATAATATCACTGAGTGGGATATCAGGTCATGGTGCTGGTGCCCTGGTCTCCCAGTGTGGCAGCACTATAAAGTCACAATGAATGTGCACTGGTACAAGTCGGTACTCGTCCTGATATGACCATAAATGTTGCTAGGACGTAACACCCTAACAAACAGACATATAATTATATGTAAAATTGTGAGTGAGAAAAACAACAACATCCGTTTGACTAAGGATGGAACACAACAAGAATAGACTACATCACGGTTCCAGTGGCGCGGTGCATTGTGGGATGCATCAGAGCAAAACAAACCCACGAGAAGCACATGGCACATGCTAATACATTGGGTGCAGCTATGAAATGTGCTAATTTCAGCTCATCTCAGCTCTTGTTTGAAACATAGAATACCAACTAAAAGAATATATATAATAAATTAAGATATTAATCTTTTATCCAGCATTGCATTTACATCAATATAATCAGCACATCTTATGCCATGTGCATCTTTTAGATTCAGACAAATCTAGGCACTCAGACTAGTGTTAGAGCCATAGCCAGGGTCACTTTTACTTATTTTATTCATGTTTTTATTTATATCCTATGGTTAATGACATATGTAGAACTAGAAAATGAGTAGGGTTAATCAGATATTGGTTATATATTTCTTTGAAACAAAATTGTGTTCACGCATTTGATATTTTAATATTTAGAACAAGAATTACTTCTGGCTAATCAATGGTGATGTAAACATCACCCTGTAAAGTGACTGAAATTGTATGTTTCTTAGCTCAAAATGCTTAATTATGGAGAGTTGTGTCTTAAACATATTCATTATATTATTATATTGCATCCTTCCATCCATGTTTGTGCCAAATTGTTATGTATTTCTATTTATTTTGAATAAAATGCCAGTTTTGCCCTACGCATATCACCAAACTCTATGGCCGTACGCCTTTGCTTTGCTCCCAACGCCGTTTTCAGCGCATGCGCACTCGGAACCATGATGTAGCCTATTCATATTACATATATTTGCCTAAGTTGCTTCGATGGATGGGTTTGTAGATGGTTGGGCGAGGGTTGTCTTGTTGTTTTTATCAGACAAATTCTGAGGACAAATATGACGAAGGTGGCAGAAACGCATTATCTCTCTGTGTTCCAGATCCTAGAATATAATAAACTCGCTTAAAAAAAGAAGCGTACTTCTGTTTTCTTTTCAGTGTCTTTCACATTGATTTGTAGTCGATGTTCTGGTGCTCTTAGGTTATTTGTGACGCACGATCAGGTCGTCCTAATACACAAACAGACACAATGGTTTCCAACATGCCACCCGCTAGGCAGGCGGGAGTACAAATAGTTTATCTCAAGAGCTGCAAAGTTGTTGTTGTTAGAGATTTACATCCTGGCAACATCTAAGGTCATATCAGGGCGGGTCCTAACTTGTGACAATGCACACTCATGGCAACTTCATACTGCTGGCCCATGAGGAAATCAGGCCGCTGACACCATGACCTGATATCCCACCACTCAGTCACATTATCCTGACACTGAGCTAACCAGTCCATGCCCTATCATATTAATGCCGAGTTCCAGGCTAGGAAGTGACAAGTATCAATTTTACAGTCATTGGTTTGACTTGATCGGGAACCAAACTCCCGACCTTGCGCACGCGAGGCCCGCGCTCTACCGATTAGGCCACCGCGCTCGGTTCGATAGTCTGAAATAAGTATATGTGATGCATAAGCATTATGCGAGTATAAACGCACGTAAGGGATTATATGTTTATTTCCTATCCTAAATATGGATGGGGTGTATATGTATATGATGTATAACGCATTATACGAGTATAAATGCAAGGGGAACATGTACACCCTATATTTCCCCTGTGCGCATTGTTGGAGTTCCCCCCCCTCTCCCAGCTGTCGGGTAAATTGCTGGGTGGGCGCCCTCCTCACGTCACACACTGGAGGATATAAACCAAACTTACTCTCTCTCCTATGTTCTTTTGTGTACTGAAGAATTTATAGTGATTACAAGATGGCGCCGATGACACATGCAGTGTAGGAGGCTCCGTAAAAATAGTGTGGATTACTAATGAAAACACAGTGCTAATTACCAGGAAAGTGCACAAAGGCATTGCCCTAAGCACTAAGACCAACAGAAATGATGCAAATGATGCATTACTAGGATAATAAGGAGGAAATCCGAACAAAAGACAATGTGCCTGTGCGGACGCCTGGATCGACTGAGGATACGCATGTGTGCGATGCCACACTTCGTATCAGCTCTCACAGGCTAAGAACCACTCATTTATGCCATAGTAGTACTCATATCAGCACTCATATACTTTGCTTTTGCTATTGATGTGTGTGTGTGTGTGATTTCTAATGTGTAAATCACTCTAAAACCGCTGTTCAGTTGAGTGAACTGATAGAATCCTCTATTATCACTCACCAGCACAACGGTGGACGAAAATACAGCAGGTTCGCCCGACCTTTAAACAAATTTTCAACAGCCACTATATGTGACAAATAGAGGACTAACACTGACAACAAAATGATGCAAATGATGCATTACTAGGATAAAAAGGAGGAAATCCAAACAAAAGAGGGGGAGCGGACTTAGATCGATCGGCGGGCACAGCAAACGGCGCTATCCGTTAAAAACGGTGGCAAACACAAGATAAGCTAGATAAAGCATTCACCCGGTAATCACAGTACACGGGTGAATACCGACCCTATATAAAAACGGTCGAAGGTGCGGGTCGGTGAATTGAGGGCCTGATTTCACGGTCTAAGAAGCAACAATTATTCTTTACATATGTCTTATTGGTGGCCTGCTACCTTGAGTTGAAAAGTATAATGTGATATCTGGTTTGGTGGGATTTAAAAGTGAGGTCGATGGCGTTCTGTGGCCGCCATCTTGTATTTTTGCATTCTCACCCATTTCATCAGCTCTGTGCCTGTACGGGTATCCATTTGATGCTGGAGGCAGGCATTCTGCTCCCTGTTCCATACTAGAGCTGTTTTCGCCCGTATTTGGACTACGTTGTCGTTCACCCGTGTACTGCGAGTACCGGGTAAATCTTTTATCTAAAGATAAGCTAGATAAGCATTGCTTTTCTGGGATCCTTTGTGTCTGTAAGGAATTTGTATGCATTTATTGTATCACCTCAGTTTATTGTAGACATACCTTGCAGAGAGTTAAAATAAAAGAATAAATTGAAAAAAAACAACCACAACGATATTGAAGTGCCAGCCTTCGAAACAGCGGAATGGCGAATGGTAGACAGGAGGTGGGAACACTTATTTGTCTCTCATTTTTGCTTGAGTGCAAGTAAATAAGCAATCAGTGGATAAGTATGCAATCAGTAGATAAGCAATCAGTAGATAAGTATGGAACCATTTATTCAGTGTGTTGAACAATGACGACGCTCATCTGAAATATACAGTAATACAATGTATAAGTACTAGTACTATTGCCAATGAACTTAGTGAGAACACACTCATAACCCTCTATCTCCCCCAAGTCTTTGGTATTGTTAATCATAACGATTAGATGGTAAAGACTGACTTAACTACACAAATAGACCACACATGTTATGCTAGGCTAAGTGAAACTTATCTAAGCTAGATATGTGTAATACATACTAAGTGATAAGTGAAGCTTATCTAATGTGAAAATATACTATGTGACAGTCGAAACCTATCTATGTTAGGTATATATGTGGTAAGTCTAATACAATTACAAATGTAGTAGAGTATCTAATGTACGATTATATACTGTACTAATATTCAAATTTATTACTAGACTTGACAAGTCAGAAAATGTTATGGTACAGGGACTTGTAAAAATAGAAGCGAGTGATCTCAGTTTTAAATAGTGTGGGTTACGGAAGAAATCCAAACAAAAAGACATAATAACAAAAGGATAGAGAAAGCCCGACTGTCAAAAATGGCGGCAGCCGCTATAGGGGACGATCAGGTGATAAAAGCCACCGACAAGACGACACAACGCCCCCTACAGCAATCTATACGAATGCAAAATCCAAGGAAAAGATGGAAAACCTACAGCTCAGCAGAGCAGTACTACTGCTCGGTTATGGCTAAATACCACAATAAGTTTGATATCATGCGACTTATTGAAGCAACGAACAACCCATACACCATCAAGGCTATCGGGAAAAAAATATGGAGATAGCCAGAGTGGATAAAAACCAATGAAAAAGTGATGGAGGACATTGTGATGGCCAAATTCACACAAAACGAAGAACTAAAAGAGAAACTCCTGAACGCACCTGGGAAAGCCTTCAGGGAATGCACGAGATGCCCCGCCCCTACTGGGGGCACAGGATTATTTCTTCAAGATGCAAAGGCAGGAGAAACGATCAAACCGGGATACAAAAACAAAATGGGTGAAATCCTAAAAAAAACAATAGACAGCATCCGGGCAAACTGCCAGAAATCAAGGTAAGTGTCAAAGTTAATAGAAAAATAGAAACATTGTTAATAATAATAATAAAAATAATATAATAAAACAGGATAAATTAGACCCAGCTGAAGCTTATGCCATACCTGCTACGAGGCGGGCGTAAACATAAACGGAGAAACTTTTATGACACGCCCATAGAATGAGCAAAATTTGTCGTTATGCTATAGAAATTAAGAAAATGTGCCCAAACTGATCATGTTGAAATGGCTCTGTTAAAAACCATAACATAATTTGCCACAATAAATCCTTTAATAATTATTCAAAGTCTACCGAGTCGGGTTATTTTAATTGTAAAATAATATCGGAATATATATATACTCAGCGGCCACCTTACAAATGCTGCACAGGAACAGTAATGTGACCGCATGCACTGGCGGGGCAAGCACCAACAGCAAATTAAGGTAGGTGACCACATAATGCAGGCTGAGTAGTTTTAAATACAAATCCCAATTCCACACTAAAAACCACCTCCAGTGCAAACAGCTATTTCGACCTGACTGCCGCACAAATATGGTGGAAGAGATTGATTGTAGACTAGGCAGAGGCATGCATTTTGCCCATCTAAACTGCCAAAGTGCCTACAACAAAATTGACAGCATTAAACTACACTTAGATATCTGTAAATTTGATGTGTTAACACTATCAGAAACATGGTTTCATGAACTGCATAGTGACCAACTACTGATTGATTGATTGATTGATTGATTGGTGGTTGCCTTACTCCATGTCGGCAGCATAGGCCATATTCACGGCGAGAAATGTTTGTTTTTTGTTCAAACCATCGCTTTTACATGTAAAAGCAGACAATCAATTATGTGTCAATAGACACTCATTAAATTAGAAAGCTCACAATCATATATTTGTGGTCAAGGGAAACAAATTCCCATAGAAAAAGATTTTTTTTTATTAATAATTGATAGAATCTATTTAGTAAACTATATGAGGTGGTACAGCCTAGCTGCCCTCAAAAAGGCTAAAATGTTTTCCTGTTTTACCTTAGTAAAAAGGTCATGCATACTGTCTGCAGTGTAGAACTGTTGGCGCAGGGCCAAAAAATCAACGCAACTTAGTAAAATGTGTTTGAGTGTCAGCAGGGACTGACACCCAATACATTCAGGGGGAGGTTGACCAACTACTAGAAATTGGTGGGTACAGGCTTGTGAGAGAGGATAGAAAAACACTGACCAATGCACAAATACAGAAGAGGGGTGGAGGAGTTGCAATATACACAAAAAAACACCTAAACTCCGAACATAAGCCATTACAAGAAGCAAACATATCAGACACAAATATTGAACTAGTATGGACACTCATAAAACATGAGAAACAAGCTAATATAGCTGTAGGGAGTCTATATAGACCACCAAATGGAAACATCGAAGACTTCATCGCACAACTGGAGACATCCCTAGAAAGCATGTCGAAACTGACGAAGGCTGAGATATTCTTACTAAGGGATTTCAACATAAACTACAAAACAAACAACAAAAACAAACACTCACTAGAGAACTTAATCTAAGGCAGAGGGTTAAAGCAAAAAATGAGTGAGCTAACAAGGCTTGGAGAAAACAGCTCGATAATAGACCTAATAATAACAGACTCAAATCATACCCACACCTCAGAAGCTGGGGCATTAGCGATCATGAACTGATATATGTTACTAGAAAGAAAATAAAAACAAAATACAAAACTACTCCCCGTATGGGTAGATCATACAAAAACTACACAAAAGAGGCACTAGAAACTCATCTGAAAGAGAAAATTAAATTGCCATTTCCAACTGAGATAGGTGTAAATGACCAATGGAATAATATCATTGGGGAAGTCAGAAAGCATCTGGACACTACCTGCCCAATAAAAAAACTTAAAATTAAAAAAAAACAAGACCCATGGGTAACCCCAGAATTAATCAACCTAATTATGGACAAATATAAAACAGGTAAATTAGCCAAAGCAAGCGAGTGACTACTAGACATAGAAAACTACCATAAAGCAAGAAATCATAGCCAGAAATCAGTGAGAAAAGCCAAAAGACGGTACATTGTCAAACAAGACCAGCAATGGGGGAAAAACTCACACAAATTCTGGAACAATGTGAAAATGCTAATACCAAATAATAAAAATAAAGAATGGATTACCCTTTACAACAACGAGGGGATGGAAATCAGCAACAACGTTGCTGCTAATATAATGAACAAACATTTTTCTACCATAGGCAATACACTATCCAAACAGTTCAACACAAACTGGACCACGAAAGCGCCACAATTAAACACAGACATTGGAGATTGCACAACCACAATAAAAGAGATAAGTGAGCTAATAAAATCAATTGATTGCAACAAGCCTTCGGGCATTGAAAATACCTCAAGTATAATATTGAAAGATGCATTCGGATGCATCCCAGATGTTATATGTGAGCTATACAACAAATCGTTCACAGAAGGTACTTATGTGGACTGCTGGAAACTAGCCAAAGTAACACAGCTCCACAAAGGAGGGGATAAACAGGTACTGGGAAACTATAGACCGATCTCCATACTCCCACTGCCTGGTAAACTAATGGAAAAAATAATGCATAGACATATTATGGACCACCTAAACGAACACAAAATATTAAACAGTAAACAGGGCGGTTTCAGAAAATACCACTCGACAATAAAAACAATTGCTAACATAATAACTGATATTGCAAACAGTATCAATAAAAAGAACCTAGTGGGTGCAGCGTTCATAGACTTCAGCAAAGCGTTTGACACGGTGGTCCACCCTATCCTAAGGAGAAAACTAACCCAAATGGGAATAACGGGAGTAACAGGAAAATGGATAGCAAGCTATCTAGAAAACAGAAAGCAGTGCACCACAGTAAATGGATCCATATCCAATGAGGAAAAGATAACTTGCGAAGTACCCCAAGGGTCAGTCCTGGGGCCACTTCTCTTCCTCATATATATTAACGATCTAAACAACTGACTAGAAATTGAAAACATTCAACTATATGCAGATGACACTGTGGTATATGCTGCAGGCAAAACAACCGAAGAAATAGAAACGAAACTGAATCTAACACTAACAAAACTAATCGAGTGGTACCAACTAAATAGGATAATCATAAACAACAGCAAGTCAAAAATAGTACTATTTGGTACCAGGCTAACAAGTAACGAGAAAATAAAGTGTCTTCTGGGAAACACCGAACTTGAACAAGTAGACAACTACCGATATCTGGGAGTGGATCTAGACAGACACCTAAATTATGACCTCTGCATAACAAATACTATCAAAAAAGTAAACCATAAAATATGGCTACTGGCTAAACTGAGATACTACATGACTGAAAACATGGCAATTAAAATATATAAAGGCATGATCCTCCCCTACTTTGTCTATGGCGATGTAGTATACATGGGAGGAAATACAAAACTATTAAACAAACTACAGGTGCTACAAAATAGAGCCCTCAAAGTATGCCTTCAGGTGAACAAAAGATATCCCACAATCGAATTACACAAAAATGCAATGCAACACTACTAACGAGTAGAAGGGAAATGCACCTAAAAATACTGGCACACCATTACACCACAAAACCAGGCTACACAGCAACCCCTCGTAGGGACACCAGGCAAATGGCAGCCCCAGTGCTACTGACAGAAATAAGTAACACCAAAATCTATGAGAGAAGTGTTCTGGCCATGGCGGCATATGCCTGGAATAATCAACCCACACAACAACGGGCAATCAAAAGCATGGACCACTATAAAAGGTCCTTAAAGAAAACATAATACACAACCACCTACTGAAGAAACATTATCTCATCTGATCTTGGGTGCAGTCACTGCTTGCTGTGTTCTGGCACAAAAAGCAAAAGACAGGCCAGAAAAGATGGTAGATATTACAAATATGGAAACTAGACCTACTAAGTACTAAGGAATTTGAAATGACTATCACCATAGGGCGCAGCCCATCTGGGTATGTGTACTGGCACAAACCAAAGCAGAACAGGCAGGCCACGGTCATGCATCCGAATCATCCTTTAATACAAAATGGCTAACCATACAATACAGCCATCCCACCTAGTCGCAGTCCTGAAGGGTCCAGGGGTGTTCTGGCACACTGGTGTACTATCTAAGGACAGGGCATGGGTGAAAGGATGCTGTAACAAACCACAATGGGATGGGATCCTCTCCCACAGGCCTATATGTCATCTGCGAAGATGTACATAGTAGGCTAAGTTATCATATACAGGTTAGGAAAAAACTTGAAAATTAAAAAAAAACTAATATAGAAACTACTAACACCCAAAACCGCAAAGGTTGGCCCGAGAAAGATCAGGTAAAGACTCCTGAGTATAGGACCAGACCAATCCAGTATCACAGCTGTCCAGCATTGAAAACAAGCACCCTCATGGGAGCTTATACACTATGGGCAGAATAAAAAACTTGTCACAAAATATATATATATATATATATATATATATATATATATATATATATATATATATGAGCCTGTCTCAAAAGGTGATAAGTAACATGGGACAAAACTTTGTCCATTATAATGATTAACCTACTATCTGCTTATGCATTTGCTCAGGACAAACTGATTTATGGTGTTTCATAATCCCAATAGAACACATATTGACTTGAAGCAAATGTCCTTGTGTTTTCAGTGTAACCATTTCTGTGCTGTTTTGTGTCAATCATTATGCAGACAAAAACATTTAGTTAGTACCTTTTGAGACAATAATTATCCGAGTATAAAGGCGCATAAGAGAAATGTGCCTTAATATTATCACTCCTACGTTGTGTACTACACTATGGGTGACCCCCCCCCCCCCCCCCTAGCTCTTGTTGGGACCGGTGGCGCAACCATCGCCCAACCCTTCCAGTGGCGCGAAATACTGTCACTCGCGCATTGGAAATTATATATATATATATATATATATATATATATATATATACATACATATATATATATATAGTAAAACCTCTCTAAATCGACAGAACATGGGGCCGACTTTAAATGGTCCATTTAGGGAGGTGTTAAGTTCTTTTAGCATTACAATGGTATTTTATGGGTGATCGTTTAGGACCCAAATAAAGCGATCGACATTGGCGACTGGTCGATCTGCAGAGGTGGTCGGTTATGTTTTACTGTGTCTAATACCCCTGTCACACTACGACGTAACGAGCAAACGTAAGCCTGACGTGATCACGTTTCGTCATTACGTTGACCTACATTGGATTATGTTATGATGACGTCATAATGACGTTATACTGACGTCGAGCCACGTCACGTTACGTTGTGTTACGTTGGCGCACGTCAAAGTTTTGAACCTGTTCAAAACGTTCGACGTAACTAGAACGTAAGGGTTTATGTTCACCATACGTTCTGTACATGTTCGGCGAACGTCAATGACGGTAAACGGACGTTAGTCAAACGCTGGTCACTACGTTGCACTACGTTGACCCACATTAAAGCCGGTGGAAAAGTGCAGTCCATGTAGTGAAACCGTCGGGATAACGTACGCCTAACGTACGTCCAACGTACGTTTAGCATTTTGCCACTGTTGCATGGCGTTAGTAACGTAAGGCAACGTAAAGCAACGTAGTTCTGGCGTTGGAATAACATACATAACGTTCCCTGAGCGTAATTACATTGTCCTCTCTCGTTGAATGACGGCATCACTACGCTTTACCGCCGTTACTCTCTCGTCCACTACGCTGCATCCACGTTCAACTTGTGCCCAAATTTGCATAATACACCGAGAAGTTCAACGTTCTTCACGTTCTCCCTACGCTGACGTCATTACGTCGTAGTGTGACAGGGCCATTAGACAGAGGTTTTCCTGTGTATACACAGTAAAACCTAACTGACCACCTCCACAGATCTAAGAGGTTTTACTGTGTATACACAGTAAAACCTAACCGACCACCTCCACAGATCTAAGAGGTTTTACTGTGTATACACAGTAAAACCTAACTGACCACCTCCACAGATCTAAGAGGTTTTACTGTGTATACACAGTAAAACCTAACCGACCACCTCCACAGATCTAAGAGGTTTTACTGTGTATACACAGTAAAACCTAACCGACCACCTTCACAGATCGACCAGTCCCCTATATCGATCGCTTTATTTGGGTCCCAACCATAACATTGTAACCATATTCTAACTCCCTAAACCGACCACCTCCGTAAATGGACCACTTAAAGTCGGTCGATCTTGTCTTTTTGTATTCTCTCCCATTTCACCAACTCTGTGCCGATATAAGTACCCATTTGATACTGGAGGCAGGCATTCTACTTCCTGTTCCATACTAAAGCTATTTTTGCCCGTATTTACACTATGTTGTCGTTCACCCGTGTACTACAAGTACAGGGTGAATCTTTTATCTACATGCTTACCAGAGTGCAGCCATCAGAGGATATCAAGTGAAAGGAGTGACCCAGTATTTGAAACTGCTGATGTAAGCCAATGACTTAAAAATGTATACTTGTCGCTACCTAGTCTGGGACTCTGCATCACTAGGATAGGGCAATAAGTACTGGAATGTAGAAAAGCAATTATCTGTGATTGGAATTTCCCCCTGTTTAATCAACTAACACACCAACAAAATAAATGTAGAAAATATTGAGAGAGGGCCGTCAGGAACGATGAGGAATCAGTGCATCGTTGAAAACTAATCTGATCCCCATCAGACATGAAATCCTAGAGGCACTAATGTACAGGGATAAGTAACAACAGGAATACCTTGTACAGGTTGACTATCACAAATCAGGTATCAATGGGACCTGTTGGTGCCGGGTAAGTGATTTTGCCGGATAACTGATTGTTACATTGTCGATTTTGATCTCAACATGGGTAATTGGACCCGCAAAACACACCATAACTATGGACGCGACTTCTGGCACCATCTATATTGTCCTTTTGAACTAATAATGTTTTTTCTGACTTAGGCACCACCTGCTGTAATTCTCCGTAACGAGCTATGACGCAGTTCCATTTCTAGATACTTCGACCAGAGCATTTCGATCGGAAGGACGTGTTTCTCTAGTTCAGATTTAACTGTCCCACCCACCCAACTAAATGTCATTGATGGGGTTAGTGCCTGGGATCCTTAAACTTTACTATCAAAAAGACTTCATGACTTAACTGTAACAAGAAAATTAGTAAGAATAAATGCCACTTATATACTACTGTACTTGTTTTGCGTTGGTTCAATTAGAATGCCAAACCTGTGGTTAGCGGCGATCTCCGGGTTAGCGGCGAAAAGTCGGTATGTATGAGGTCGAGTTACGGAAACTCCCCGAGTTTAACGTCATTTACGCTAACCCCAAGCCATATCAAGCTTACCGTCGGTGTTAGGGACCGATTAGGCCCAAATCTATTCAATGCGATCATATTTAACAAAATTATTTATACTCAAAACGTGAAATTTCATTAAATTAACCCTAAAATCGAACTGATATTAACGCCGCAGCTAAATCAGCGGCAATATTAATATAGTCGAATGGACAAATGTAACGTAAACAAATCGCCGCCACCGCCACCGCCGCATCGACGTCGATATCCATACTGTCGAATATCAACAAAACAGATCGCCGCCGCCACCGCCGCCGCATCGGCGGCAATATATTAGGCCCAAATCTATTCAATGCTGTCATGTTTAACAGAATTACAAACGCCATAAGTGAAATTTTATCAATTTAACCCTAAATTCGAACCGATATTAACGCCGCGGCGAATCGACGAATGTAAACAGAACAAGTCGCCGCCGCCGCCGCCGCCGCATCGGCGGCGATATATTATGGCAAAATCTATCATATTTAACAGAATTACATACTCTAAAAGTGAATTTTTATCAAATTAACCACAAAATCGAAGCAATATTAACGCCGCAGCTAAATCGGCGGCGATATTAATAGTGTCGTATCAACGAATGTAAGCAAAACAAATCACCGAGGCCGCCGATTCGGCAGCGATATTGGGAAATAGCAGTGCTCACCGGGAACATGCCCAGAGGGATTTCCCAAATCTAAAAATAACTTATAGGTTAGCTAACACCACTGCGCTTTGGACCCGTACATACCCCGTGACCGATTCTCCAACACCGGTGTTAGCTAACCCGAACCCCGGCCTTAACACCGGAGCCGATAAATTATTCTTTATGCATACGGCCCCTGGTGTCCCAGTGAAGCATCACCATAAAGTCGCCAATAGTGTCACAAGTCGCTACCGTCCTGATATGACCTTGGATGTTGCTAGGGATTAACACAACAACAGACAAACAAACTGCATGTCTTTAGGCCATACGATCGGCACAGGACAAGTCAGGCCTGCGGGACCGTCGTCTCGTTGTGTAGTTGCAGGCTTTAATGGCCCTGTCACACTACGACGTGACTACGTCAGCGTAACCACAACGTGAAAATAATGATATCACGTCGAAGTTATCGGCGTAATATGCAAATTGTGGACGTGAATGCCGCGTAGTTGACGTGAGCGTAACGTAAAAGTAACGTCGGTGTACGTCGTGACGTTAGCTGTAACGTGACAACGTTAGAGGGGAGGGGTAATTGGCGACGTGACCGGGCGTTAGTGTAACGTGAGCGTAACGTCGCCGTAACGGGTGTGACGTGAACGTAACGTGACCGTAACGCGACCGTAACGTGACCGTAACGTGACCGTAACGTGACCGTAATGTGACCGTAACGTGACCGTATGTGACGTACGTGACCGTAACGTGACCGTAACGTGACCGTAACGTGACCGTAACGTGACCGTAACGTGCAAAACGCTGCCCACACGTTGCTCCCACCCGGGCCGTCGGTCTGACGTGACATAATGTGACTCTAACGTCATTTACGCTGCTATAACGATCGCGGAACGTCTACCTAACGTCATTGTCACGTCATCCCGACGTAACGGCTTCACGTCGAGATACGTCGAAAGTTTTGAACAGGTTCAAAACCTCGACGCGCGCCGACGTACCGTAACATGACGTAGCTCAACGTCACTCTAACGTCATTATGACGTCATCATAACGTAACCCAACGTACGGCAACGTAATGACGAAAAATCATCACGTTAGGCTCACGTTGGCTCGTTACGTCGTAGTGTGACAGGGGTATAAGGTTGTATGTGTGGGTGTGGCCGAGTGTGCATGTGGGGGTGGGGTGCATGTGGAGATGGGGGTGTGCGGTGGGTGGGGCTTAGTTTGTGAGCGCCCCGTGCAGTGACGCTGTATGAGGTGTTAACCGCAAAGGGGATGTGACCTTCCATGGGAAGGCAAATTATATATAATTCAACAGTCCAACCACTGAGTGGGAAGATAATACAGTTCATCCGTCAGCTCAGCAGAGGCCGCCAGCGCTCCAGAGTCCCAGGGACCGGGCAACCAATGAGGGAGAGGAGGAATATTCCGGGTTATTATACTCGTATAATTCTTATACAGCATATATATATATATATATATATATATACATGTTTGCAAAACATATATGCAATATATAGAGAAAATATATATACAATATATATTTACAATGTATATACAATATATGTATAATATATGTACAATATATAACATAGATATACTATTTAATACACACAATACATCTACACTATATATGTATATATATATATATATATATATATATATATGCAATAGGTACTATATATTGTACATATATACAATTTATGTGCAATATATGCAACATATACAATATATTGTTGGTTGGTGGTTGGAGTTTTACATCCTGGCAACATCTAAGGTCATATCACTATCAGGATGGGCACCGAATTGCTACAGTGTGCACTCATGGCAACTTTATAGTGCTGCCCCACTGGGAGACCAGGCCACCAGCACCATGACCTGACATTCCACTTAGTCACATTATCTTGACACTGAGCCAACCAGTCCTTGCCCTATCCTAATAATATTGAGCACTTGTCTAGGCAACGACGAGTATCAGTTTTTAAGTCATTGGTTTGACTCGACCAGTATATACAATATATAGTATATATACTATGCATACAATATAACACAATAACTAATATATACGAGTCAGGATCACGAAAAGAGGCCAATTGGGGAAAGTTGTCGGCATCGAGCATGGATGTCGGCATCGATCAGTATATTTATAATTTAGCATTGACAGAGGTGTTGGAAAGTCCTTAAATTTATCCTGAATGTAAAGGTCGAGAAAATACAACAATCTTATTTGTTTCTAGGATAATTTAATATAAAACAAAGAAATGCACTACACTTTAAGAATTGCGATGCCGACATCTGTTAAAATTGTCGGCGTCGATCATTGGATGTCGGCGTCGATCGGTATAATTATAGCTTAGCATTGACAGAGGTGATGGAAAGTCCTTAAATTTATGCTGAATGTAAAGGTCGAGAAAATACAACAACCTTATTTGTTTCTAGGATAATTTAATATGAAACAAAGAAATGCACTACACTTTTAAGAATTGCGACGCCGACATCTTCAATTGACCACCGATTGGCCCATTTTCGTGAGGCTGACTCATACAATATACATACACTATATACACAATGAATATACAAAACATGTCCAATATATACAACATATACAATATGTATTGTACAAGAGGAGACGCGGTTAGATCACAAGATTCCTGTGCGAAAAGTGGGGAGTTCAAAACTAACGGCTTACAAAATTGATATTTGTTCCTACCTAGCCTGACGCTCGGCATTACTAGAATAGATCAAGGATGTGTTTGCTCAGTGCCAGGAAAATGTGACTGTGTGGGATATCGGGTCATGGTGCCAGTGGCCTGGTCTCCCAGTGGGACAGCACTATAAGGTTGCCATGACTGTGCACTGTCACAAGTTGCTACCCGTCCTGATATGAACTTAGATGTCGCTAGGTCATAAAACAACAATGAACATATGTCCGTACTAATAGCAAATTTTAGTGATTAAACATTGTAATAGATTAGACGTACACAAATGGTAAACACTAAGCGTTACTATCCTATATCCTAACACTTGTTAGTACATGTATATCCTAACAATTAGTGAGAACGTCACAGAGTGAAACTTGTTTTTAGGTGGAAAACCTCAACGGGGAATTATCTAAACTACGTCCCCAATCATACGTGGAAATGGCCCGTCGGCATTCATGGAGACCCCCTCATGTTTTACCACATGTAAATAGGATATTTACAAAATAGCGTCACGAGGGTGTGGGGAAACGGGGGGGAAAAAACACCTAAATGTACATATTAAATAAAAAGTTAAAAAAACCATACAAATAAGTGCCAATGGAACCGTCCGTTATGACCTCTCATCTCTGTTTTTGTTTGTTATATATATATTTTTGTTATCTTCTTCACAAGCCCCCCGCCCCCCCGTCATTTTTTTTCTCCTGCTCACTCTCCTTTCTTTGGTTTGTTTTGTCCTTTCTCTAAACTGTGTGGACATTGCTGCGCAGTTGCCTGGTTGAGTGTTGCTCATGTGCTACAGTGGAACGCTACACTTCCGGAGCCGCAGAGTACGTGGCCTTGAGTTGTGTTCACACTATTGGGCAATTTGTCCACTGTATTGGAACCGGAGGCGGTGGCCTAATCGGTAGAGCGTGAGCCTCACATGCGGAATGTCGGGAGTTTGGTTCCCTGTCGAGTCAAACAAATGACTTTCAAATTTATACTTGTTGCTTCCTAGCCTGCCGCTCGACATTAATAGGATAGGGCAAGGACTGGTTATAGCTCAGTGTCAGGATAATGTGACAGTGGGATATCGGGTCATGGTGTCGGCAACCTGATTTCCCAGTGGGGCAGCACTCTAAAGTCAGCATGATTGTGCACTGTCACAAGTCAGTACCCATCCTGATATGACCGTAGATGTTGCCAGGGCATAAAACTCCAACAACCAACCAATCTTATATCGGTCGATGCGATCTGAAATGACCCCTGACTGCATGTGGTCGCACAGTGGCGGGTCAGGATGACGAACAGACTAGAACAAAGCGGACGATTTGAGACAAAACAAACAGTTAAAAAGGAATTCGCCACGAGGACAGGCCACACCACACCACTCACCTTCTACGTATTACATTCGCCTATAGATAATTCTGAATTATCCACTACTGACTTTTTCTTTGATTACATTCATTGATTAAAGTTCTATAGTCTGATGGTTTAGAATTTCTGTATTTTTTTCTGAGATAAATATATTAGATCAATCACTAGTATCTACTTTACATTAGTTCAAAGTTACTTTTATTTTAAATGGTAAACCTTTGAGATATTTTGAGTGCAAACATGGACAATTAGTTTTGGCAATCGTGCCAAAACTCTGACCCCGATAGACTTCTGCAGGAACAGGTTCTGTTAAATTGACTCAATATTGCCTTCTATGCAGAAACAAATGCTTAATAAGTGCATCAGTATCTAAGTTAGATATGTCAAATCAAATCTAGATAATTGGTTTGGTTTTGAAAATTTGATATTTCATCGGACTATGCAGCTTTAAGCTGGGGGAATTTAAATCGCAGACAATTGGTCTTCCTAATCCACTTCTCACCCTATCCTAGCAATGTCGAGCACCAGGCTAGTTAGCGACAAGTATCAATTTGTACGTCAATAATTTTTACTCGGCTGGTATTCTGAACCCTACAGCTTCTAATAAAAATAATAAAAGCAATACAAAAAAGCAAGATGCACATTTCCTCAACGCTTTTAAATAGACAGCCAATTCTACTGGTTCAACTGCTGTTTACAACCTCGGTTATCCTAGAAACTAGCACTAATACTGTAATAGGCATTAAAACATTCATATCTACATATGAATCAATGTGATATATTTTCTTTTCTCCAACTTCTACACCAACTTAGATTTGACACTTCACTTTAAAAGACAGTAAAATGTTGCCACATTCCAGTTGTAAAAAAAATCCCAGCGTATGATCAAAGACGGTAGCGTCCCTTCGGTAAGAACTGACACTGGCACTGATCAGGTCCATGTGGTTCATTTTCCAGCTAGAATTTCTTCCTGTACAAAAAGAAAGCAAACTGCGTAGTGCTCCCAAACTGCTATCACCACATGCCTCTCAATTGTCAGCCCGATGATACTTCCCGAGTCCAGTGGGAAAACAACACATGCTGCGGAATAGTGTAGATAGACAGGCTCTAGTTGGTTGGTTGGTTGTTGGAGTTTTATGTCCTGGAAACATCTAAGGTCATATCAGGATGGGCATCGACTTGTGACAGTGCGCAATCATGGCGACTTTATAGTGCTGCCCCACTGGGAAATCAGGCCGCCAGCACCATGACCCGATATCCCACTCAGTCACATTATCCTGACACTGAGCTAACCAGTCCTTGCCATATCTTAATACATGTAATGCTGAGCGCCTGGCTAGGAAGTGACAAGTATCAATTCGTCAGTCATTGTTTTGACTCGACCCATATGTTTGAATCCCACGATCTACCAAAACGGGATTCGGATGCTCAACTCACTCGGCCATCCCGTCTGGTCTTCAACGTATGTAAGTGGTTTGCACTACATTCAAAGTCTGTAAGACTTAGTATTTATTCCCTGGCCTATGCCACGTCAACAGTTGAGGTCCATTAGGACTGAATGGTGGTAATACTAATACTATTAGTAATAGCCACACAGCTTGACCACAGAGATTGATCAGATTACATATTGTTGCAGGGGTGATGAAAATTGGATATATTGCGCCCAAAGCGGATTTTGAACCCACACCTGTTGCCATTCTGAGGCTAACATGTTAACCATTACACTACCTAGGCTCCCTGATGCAATTACCCTATCCATGCCCACCTGTCTATGTGGCTCCTTACTTGAGAGGTCAGTGCAGACAACTACACTCATCCTCCAGAACTGGAAGTCTTTGAAATGGTAAGTTGGATGTGTGAAATAAGATCTAGGTGAGTATGTTTTGCTTTAGAATAATAGATTTGTTCGCCATCAAACTATATAATTATGTAGCTTTAAATTCGAATCACACTGTGAATGGTGGAGTTGGTGATGTTTAAGGATATCAAGCGCGGACATGGCAATCTGTTCTTAGACAATCGTGGATGTGGCTCTTTTCTTGAAGATTTATACTGCCTATCATGGATAAGTCTGGATAGACTTGTTTTCATCATTAGACCGTTTGTCGATAGAAAGTACGAGCCTACACTTTTACCGACCCAAGAGATTTTTAACCTCCCACACCACATAGACATGATATGAGAGTGAGTGGCCTTTGATTACGCTGTAAGTTATACACAGCGGTGGAAATCCAAATTGGCAGAGGCGGGGGAACAGATTGCCATAACTACCGACCTTCAGATTAGAGGTCCGACCTAGGAAAAGGTCAGACACTCTAATCACTCCGCCACAGAGAACGCCACAACTCTTTAAGTGCTTTACTTTTGTGTGCTTTGTTTATTTGTTTGTTTGGTTTGTCACTAAACGCCAGTACTCATGGAACCACTCTAACATACTGGCTAAATATATCTATTCTGTGTTACTGCCCGCTGATACTTGGGAAGGGACTGAAGCTGCGAACTGGTGTACTTACACAATGCACTTGCTTAGAAGATCCCTGGTAACCGAATCTTCTATATTGCAAGTGACTGAAGTTTGAATAAAATTATCTTTAGTAGTTTAATCTTTAGGATCTTATATCAGCAAACACATGGATATATAACTCCCCATAGAATGGACAAAATTGTGATAAGTACCCCATAGATATCATTCGCCATAGACAAGTATAATAGGAAACGTCCCAAATAAAGGAAGCAACTCGTAATAAGCTACGTGTCTCAATAATAAGCTCTCAGTAATTACAAATAAAGTAAGTGCCTCGTAATAAGCTACTTACATGATAAGTTGTCTCAGTAATAAGCTCTCAGTTCACAGGTTCGGTAATTCTAATATTAGAAGTTCTAAGTAAAGTAAGTACTACGCGGTAAGCTATTGGTCTCTATGATAAGTTGTCTCAGTAATAAGTTCTCAGTAATTCTAATATTAAAAGTTCTAAATAAAGTAAGCACCTCATAATAAGCTACATGTTTCTGCGATAAGTTGTCTCAGTAATGATCTCTCAGAAATGCTAATATAAGAAGCCACAAATAAAGTAAGCACTTCCTAATAAGCTACATGTCTCTGTGATAAGTTGTCTCAGTAATGATCTCTCAGTAATGCTAATATAAGAAGCCACAAATAAAGTAAGCACTTCGTAATAAGCTACATGTCTCAGTAATGATCTCTCAGTAATTCTAATATTAACAGTTCTAAATAAAGTAAGCACTTCGTAATAAGCTGCATGTCTCTGTGATAAGTTGTCTCAGTAATGATCTCTCAGTAATGCTAATATAAGAAGCCACAAATAAAGTAAGCACCTCGTAATAAGCTACATGTCTCTGCGATAAGTTGTTTCAGTAATAATCTCCCAGTAATGCAAATATACGAAGCCACACATAAAGTAAGAACCTCGTAATAAGCTACACGTCTGTGATAAGTTGTCTCAGTAATAATCTCTCAGTAATGCTAATATAAGAAGCAATAGGCTAATTATAATATTCATCATCATCATCATCATCATCATCATGCTGTCGGTCGCGATGCGACAAAGACTGCTTTCATTACTTGACTGCCGCTCTCCATTTAGCTCTCTGCTGTGAGAGTGATGTCCATGAGTCGGTCTTAATGTCTCTCAGCTTCAGGTTTCTCTTGATGGTATCCTTGAACCGTAGATGCAAGGACTGATTAGCTCAGTGTCAGGATAATGTGACTGGGTGGGATATCTGGTCATAGTGCTGGCGGTCTGATTTCCGGGTGGGGCAGCACTATAAAGTCGCCATGAGTGCACAGTCACAAGCCAGTACCCATCCTGATATGACCTTAGATGCTGCCAAGTACCAGGGCGTAAAGCTCCAATAAGCAACCTCTATACTTGTATATATATTATATAGGCTTATATATATTAAAGTGTAACTCTACAATCAATATGTGATACAATTATTTGTATAGGAGTAAAACTGATCGATGGGATTCTCCAATTTGAAGAATAACCAGCTGCTTGCCAATTTTTATGGCCCGGACTGTCCTGGACCGCCATGGATAAAATCACTGTTTTCGGTGATTTTTTGCCTTGCAGTCACACTTTCCCGGATGAGCCCCGGACCACCCCAGGACTGCCCCCGGACTGGCCCGGATGAGGCCGGACTACCCCCGGACTATCCTGGATCACCCCGGACTATCCCAGATCATCCCCGGTCTTACAGGGGCAGTCCGGGAGTGGTCCGTGGCTAGTCCTGGATAGTCCGGGTCAAACCGTGGCTCAAAATGACCCCCTGCACCACCCCCGGACAGGCCCGGTCCACCCCTGAAATACCCGGACCACCCCCGGATCAGGCCGGATTGAGCCGGGATCGCAAAATCCCCTGGACCGCCCTGGATGTTTTAAACATTTTAAAACATTCGGGGGCTGAGCCCGGACGGCGCTGGACGAGCCACGGATCAGGGGTGTCAGCACGGATGAGCCACGATCACCCCGATGGCGGTCCGGCCCCTGATCCGGGTATGTGTGACTGGGGCTTAAGGGCCTGGTTCTCACACCATGTAAGTATATAGCACACTGCCTGTCTCAGCCAGAAATCAGAAAACGTGGCAGTAGTTTCACATGGGTTCTGCAACCCGATTACGGCGCAAGTTTAACCACTTACTTACGGCCAGTTGAATATGTCCATTTTTTATCCATAGAGGAATCCTCTCTGGTGATAGAATACCATGCAGTGGGACTGGAGAACAATTTCCTAAACCTCTACTAGATACCACAAGGAAGGGAACATGTGGTGCTGAGAACTGAGCCATCAGCGGTTATTGTTAATGTTAAGATGCCAAAGACATCTGCTGCATAAGGTCTATTGCAAGCAGCAATTGCCGCCAAAGTAGCACAGCAGGCACCAGCTGCTGTTTCTGCTGGAATTACTATGCCAGCTGCTGTGCCGCCTATATTTGTTTGTTATGTAAAGCGCCTGAGAACGGCTTGCTGGATCGGGCGCTATATAAATGTTTTATTATTATTATTATGTCGTAAAACAAGGTGATATTTCTTTAAAGGTCACATGATTTTACAACGTATTCCTTATAGGAATATCGGATGTATGTTAATGAATGATTACATTTTGAATGGGTTATTTGAGCTGGAACCCTGTTGGTTGAGAATGGTCTGCCCAGTACCCCATGGCTATTATTAGCAGTTCTGTGATGTCACACAGGAAAGGGTTATAAGACACACTCAAAACCTTCAAATTTACTTTAAGTGATAGTTGAGTTTGCACTACTTTTCAAGTCTGCAATATGCCCAAGCCTACGTCACTAAAGACAAGTATTAGGACTGTATGACACTCATACTCATACCCACAGCTTGACCCTCAGACCATGATTGAACCCCAATTAACTCCTAGAAAGTAGTTTATTTCAAACTATACAAATTATGAATCGTCATACAGTATAACCCCGTTAAACCAAACTTGAAGGGACCCTAGAAATTTGATTGGATTAACCAATCATTGGTTTAACCAAGCTTTGGCTTTGACTTTGCTTTGGCAAACACAGGGGTGCATTATGAATGTACAATGTATATGGGCATACAGTATATACAGTTTAACCCCATTAAACCAACCTCGGGTAAATCAAATGATCGGTCAATCCAAACTTTTTTCGGCGACCTGGCAAAATACTACCATTTATCATATAAAAATAGTCTCAGATGACCTTAAAACCACATGACAGTTTGGTTTAACTGTACCGGAAGTTGCCTGGGGCCGACACTTTTGTTTGGATTAACCGATACTTTGGATTAACCGACTTTGGTTTAACAAACTTTTTTATATGATAAATGGTAGTATTTTGCCGGGCCACCGAAAGAAGTTTGGATTAACCGATTGTTTGGTTTAACCAAGCTTGGTTTAACGGGGTTGTACTGTATTCAGTTATAATAAAATGTGTGGGTGTATTTGTAGTAAGTCTCTGTATCCTTGCACACACTTCACCGGTAAGTAAGTAGCAATCTCATGCACAGGTAGTCGCAGCCCAGACGGTTGCATCGGGACACCTAAATTTGTTCATTGGAGTTTTACGTCCTAGCAACATCTAAGATGTTGCTTGTTTGTTGGGGTTTTACGTCCTGGCGACATCTAATGTCATATCAGGATGAGTATCGACTTGTGACAGTGCAGTTACTTAGTTATGGCCCTGTCACATTACGGCGTATGGCGGCAGCATATATGAAACGTACCGCAAAAAAGCAAAAAGGTAGAGAGGCTCCGATAAATCGTCCCAATCTTTGGTTGAAGACTTAACTTCAGTAGGGAGTGTTGTAGAAGCTGGGGACATCTTCACAATGTTGTAACGGCGAGGCGTTGGGGTGGCAGCGAATCTCTTTGGGCCGGCGGTAGTTGAGCTGTAGGTGTAGTGTAGTGTAGCACTGGAATCAGGTCAGCAGCAGGGGTTTGGGGAAGGCGGGCAAAGGTGGGAGCAGTGGTCGTTCCAGCAACAAGAACAAGACAGAGAAATCGTAAAGGTGAAGGGCCCCACCCAAGAACACAACTACCCTGGTCAGGAGAAGTGTGTGTATGTGATGAAAACCGACACGCCGGCATACACTTAGGCCATACGCCGTTGTGTGACAGCCCCATTAGTGGTGATTGCTTAGCGTTGGGCACATTTATGGCAAGCTTCATAGTGCTGCCCCAATGAGAGACAATTAGTTAGTTATCTTTCTTTGTTTGTTGTTGTCTTACATCCTAGCAATATCTAAGGTCATATCAGGACGGGTACCGACTTGTGACAGTGCGCACTCATGGCGACTTTATAGTGCTGCCCCACTGGAAGACCAGGCCACCAGCACCATGACCTGATATCCCACTCAGTCACATTATCCTGACACTGAGCCAACCAGTCCTTGCCCTATCCTAATAATGCTGAGCGCCAGGCTAGGAAGCAACAAGTATAAGCAGCGCCTCCCCGTCAGGAGTGATCCGATGACCCGAGAACGTCACCAACGAACACCTGGTGTTCGTCAGCTGCCCTGGAGCAACTCTGTCGAAGACGTACCTCGGCAGCACGTTCGCCTCCGACCCAGTGTCGAGCTTGAACTTGACAGGACAACCATTCACCCGAACGATCGCGTGCCACAGCTCGGCATCCTGTTCGGCACCGCAGTCCACGGCACCGACAAACAGATCCATGGCCAGCACGTTGACCTCTGCCGGATCCGGGTCTTGCTCAGTATTGTGGGGGTCGGGCTCTTCAACGGTAAGCTTGTTGACTCTGCCCATATCCATATTGGCGAAAACCTTTTGTGCCTCCTTGCCAGCAACGTGAAGAAAGATGCAGCATTGCACTCATTCTGTCTTCATTACGACACCTGCAGCAGTAGCGTATATGTTGTGTGCTCTGATCCATGTTTTCCAGTTCGATCTCGCGTTGTGGCTGAGGACAAGCTGACCAGGTGGCCGCAATCCCGGCAACGTATTAGCGGGCGGCATTCTTCCTCATCTGACACCATGTGAAAGTACAACGTCTGAACACTTTGACCTCTGGATACTGAATGGTTTATTCACGGCCTAGGGCTCGGTCAACCCGCCCGCTGAACTTTCCATGACGTCATCTCATTAGCATATTCCTTTGTCTCAAACTCTGCATCTCATTAACATATATTAGCCACACACCTATACGTCTCTTATGCATATATCACAGCAGGCACAGAAGAAGTATTGTCAGTTCTGTTCACTTATCTGGGTGCTGGCCGTGGTCCTTTCTGGGGGTGTCGAGCTCCCCTGGCACAAAGAGCTCCTGCGCCTCAATGTTCCGATTCGACATGCCCGACAGGCCTGACAAATTCCACGCCGACGTTAACGTGCTGCCACTTCACAATAAATACTGTCAGTTCTGTTCACTTATCACTCATCACTATCCGGGACATGGCGCTAGCACTTTGGGAGGATGTTGAGCTCCCCTGGCCCAAAGAGCTCCTGCGGCTCAATGTTCAGGTTTGACACGTTCGATATGGCGGACAGCCCGGACAGATTCAGGAATCCGTCCATGGCTGTCGGTGTCGTTCCCACTGGCATACTGGCTGAGGACCCACGCCAATGTTAACGCGCTGCCACTTGCATGTGCTGCAGGCTGCTGTCGCAGTGACTGACTCATCACCGGTGCAGGCGGGCCCATTGTCTGTCCAGGGAACTTCAACGCTGTCAGGGCCTGCAGCAGCGGCACAGGCTGCAGCGGCACAGGCTGCAGCGGCACAGGCCCGAGCGGCACAGGCTGCAGCGGCGCAGGCTGTAGTGGTGCAGGCAGCAGCAGCTGCAACATGTATTGCTGCATATAGTCTAGGCTTTGGGAGGCCCAGGGTGTTCCTGCTGGTGGTTGATGTCGCCACTGATGTTGATGCGGCTGGTACCCCTCATTCGGCGACGGGCAAGAGGATGCATTCGACGAAGAGGAGTAGCATGATGTCACAGAGGGGGGCCACACAGTCTGAGTCATGGGGCCGGGAGGGGGGGCAGACCCAGGATAGCACCGGCCCCGAGACTATGGCGCCGTCATCCGCCATCTCCGACTCCATCACCTGTGACAGGACGATGTTTATCGCAGTCCGCACATGGTGGAACTGGCCCTTCGTCATTGTGGACAAACAGTCCCACACATAGTTTGAGAATGCAGTCCTCTGGGTCATGTGCGTGGTTGTTAGGCTGTCCAACATGTCACCCGAAGCATCGACGCGATGCTTCAGAGCATCTAGCAGGTCATCCTCTGTCGTTGACTGCTTCCCCTTGCCTCGGCCCTCGGCTAGGGGTCATCTTTCGGGCTGCTCCATCCCGATCTGCAGCTCAGCACAGATAGTCTCTGCAGCCACAGATCGCCATGCGCTGCGTCAATGGTGGCCAACACCTGCAAGACAAAATAATAAAGCAACATAAGTACAATGAATACAAGACAACATGACTTTACATAATGAGCGCAATAATAAATAAATCCATATGATTGCATAAAATAATGCCATTAAATATATACAATCATTTATCCACAATGACGGCAACAATAAATAAATCCACATGCTTGCATATTAACTTTTTAAAATGATTTGTCCACAATGAGGTCAAAAGAAATGAATAAATAATTAAATAAAAAAATTAGAAATTAATATCCACATGAATGCAAATGAAAAAATATAGTACTTACACTTCTTCAGTGCTCCAGCCGGTGCCGCACGACTGAGCTGAGGAAGCCAAACTTGTCCATGATCCACTGCTCCCTCTCAGTCCGCTTGGGTGCCCCGTCACCACTCTTTTTTTTATGCAGCCTGGTGTTGCTGTCCCGCATGGATTTGAACCAGCCCTGGAGATGTGCAGAAGTTCTCCCCATCTTCTGGGCCTGGTCCTCTCATAGCTTGTTCTTTTTGTCAGTCCTCTGGTAGTTGGTCAACTTGACGTTCCATAGGACTGGGGTGTCATGCAGAAAATCCAGCACCACCTCCACCTCGTCTGCAGGCAGAGTGCAGTCAAACTTGCGCACCCTCCTCTTGCCTGTTCCTTGCAGACGGTGTGAGCCGGAGGAGGTGGAGGCTGCAGACGGAGCACGGGAATCCGGAGAAGATGGAGACAGGGACTGTAAGGTATGCGTGCTATGAGCCGTGGTAGTCGAACGACCGGTGGAGATCACGTGCCGGCCAGGCGCAAGATGTTGATAGAATAAACCAGTTACACACTAGCTCTGGTTGTGTTCGGACGTATGGTACATTACATGGTGTCAGATTGCGAGAAACCACACACCACAATGGCTTTAACCGGACTGAAACCGCCTGCGGCTCTGATGCTAGAAGGAAATTTAGCCGAGAACTGGAAGAAGTGGTTTAAGTCCGATGAGATTTACGCTGGTGCATCAGGGACTAGCTCTAAGTCAGAAAAAGTGCAAAGCTGTGTGTTTTTACATGTTGCTGGCCTGGAGGCACAAGCACTCTCCGAAACATTCAACATACCGGCGGCTGACATGGAAAAGATTGGCATCCTCACGGAGGCGTTTCGAGAGTACTGCACCGGTAAGGCTAATGTAACCGTTGTAAGGTGCCAGTTGAACACATACCACCAAACGACAGAGTCGATGGAGACTTTCATACGTACAATGAAACAACGGATTACATATTGTGGATATCGGGAGTTAGAAAATGAAATTTTGGGTGACAGACTAGTATGCAGGATCAAGGATGACACCTTGCGGGAAAGGTTGTTACAAACACCGAACCTGACACTCAAACAATGCATATAAATGTGCCGCCTGAGTGAGCACAGCACCATGTCGCTCAAACACCCAATGGAGAGTACATCAGAGGCACACATAGACAAAGTCAGCAAGAGTGGGCGTCCAAGGACACGCTCCCAGACATGCCCCCTCACACCGGCACCTGCATGGAAGGGGCAGAACCAAGCAAACAGAACGGTCACTGCACGAACAGAGTGTACGAGGTGTGGATATAAACATGTCCAAGGAACATGCCCTGCATGCGGGAAGCAGTGTGCGAACTGCAACAAAACCGGACATTTCGCCAAAGTGTGTCGAGGAAGACCAGCAGCAGCAGCACCGATAGACGAGATTGGCGTCGACGAACACAATGCTCCAGGGAAGTGGGTATTGACACCAGATGACGACGAAGATGACGACGACATGTTTGTGGGCGAGATGTCGGTGGATGATGATGACGAGGAGGAGGAGCAGCACCTATGGTACAAGAACATGAAGATATGCGACCAAAAGATCCGGCTTAAGCTGGACACCGGCTCGGAGGCCAACCTGATACCGAAACGAATCTTTCAAAACCTGATCGGACCCGTGTTGCGACCCGCGAGATGCACCCTGATCACCTATACAGGACAGCGAATTCGGCCCGAAGGAGAGGCATGGATTGACGCCAACAAACGGTATCTGCGGTTCCAAGACAGGAACGCCGATCCTGGGTAAAGATGCATGCGAGACTCTGATCATACTGTCACGAGTGGATGCCATCGACAGTGAGCCAAATCGGTCAACAACGGACTACGCAAAAAAAATGGTAACTAAGTATGATCATGTTTTTTCTGGTCTAGGCACCATAAAAGTAAACGCCACTATACATATTGATCCGGCAATCGACCCTGTTATAGATCCGCCTAGGCGCATTCCCCATGCCATAGAGAAAGAGGTAAAAAAAGAGTTAAGAAGAATGTTAGATTTAGGGGTCATTGTTCACCAGAGCATAACATAAGATTAGAGGCTGTTCTGAAATGAGCGAGTGAAGTAGACTTGCGACTGAATCCAAAGAAATCACGCATTTGTATGAATGAAGTCCCTTACGTAGGACACTTGCTAATGGACTGCGGGTTGAAACCAAATCCCGAGAGAGTGCAGGCAATCTTAGAGCTACCCACCCCTACTGATAAACCAGCAATACAGCGCTTCTTAGGGATGATCGGGTACGTGGGGAAGTTTATTCCCACATTGTCAGAAATTGCAAAACCCCTTAGGATTCTCCCGCACAAAGAGATCGCTTGGCACTGGGAGGAGGAACAAAATAAGGCGTTCAATCTCTTAAAAAACTTGTTAGCCAAAGCCCCGGTGTTACAGTATTTCGATGTCAACAAACCAATAACGATCCAGGTAGATGCGTCAAAATCGGGACTTGGTGTGGCGTTATTTCAAAACAAACATCTAATAACGCTGGCATCAAAAGCCCTGGATACAACTCAACAGAACTATGCAGTGCTAGAAAAAGAGCTGTTGGCGATCTGTTTCGGTTGTAAAAAGTTCCACGAATATATATTCGGGAAAGAGGTTACGATCGAAACAGATCACAAGCCTTTGGTCAACATTATGACGAAACCTATGCACAAGCTTACGGCTCAAATACAGCATATGAGAATGCGCCTCCAAAATTATAATATCCATGTTAAGTATATTAAAGGCACAGAAATGTACTTTGCCGACGCCCTGTCCCGAGCACATACTGATAAAACCACACCGAGTAACCTGTTTGACGAATGCATCTCTATTGCAGCTATAGAGTACGTGGATGAGGACCTATCACAGATTGCACTTGAAACAAGTCAAGATCCAACACTCCAAGAAATAATCAGACTCACTCAAGATGGGTGGCCAGAGACAAAAGAACACCTCAGAAATGACATTAAACCATACGCAACATACAAAGATGAGTTATCAGTATATAAAGGCATAGTGCTAAAAGGGAACAGAGTAACAATACCCGCATCGTTACAGAAAGACATGCTAGATAAAATTCACGTGCCTCATTTAGGAATCATTAAGAGTAAACAATTAGCGAGGGACTACATTTTTTGGCCAGGGATTTCGAAATAAGTTGAAGACAAAGTGTTGCATTGCCAGATATGTCAAACATATCAAAACAAACCACACTCAGAGCCGATGAAGAGTCTCGAGATAGAGGATAAGCCATTTTATAAGGTAGGAATAGATCTTTTTGAATACCAACACGAGCAGTATATAGTCATGGTAGACTACTATTCGAAATACCCGGAAATTGCATGATTGAAGACTATTTCGAGCCAAGCCATTATAGAAAGGTTAAAAGAGATATTCTGTAGGCATGGAATCCCGAGAATAGTAATGTTCGACAACGGACCCCAATTCACTAGCCTTGAATATAAAAAGTTCTCGAATGAATACGCATTCACACGAACATACTCAAGCCCCCCTATACCCACAAAGTAATGGGCAAGCCAAGCGGCCTGTCCAAACAATAAAGCAACTGATAAAAAAAGCAAGGGCAGACAACAAAGACATAAACATTGCACTACTTGCATATCGAAATACAAAGATACACAGTATGGATGCATCCCCCGCACAAATGCTGATGAGCAGGACACTTTGCTAAAAAATACCAATGACACAACAACAGTTAGCACCCAAGATCGTACAATCAAGGGCACAACAGATCAAACAGACACAGAAGAAACAGAAACAATATTATGACAATCGAGCAGGCCGAACACACAAAACACTTGCAACAGGTGAGAAAATAAAATACCTAACTCATGACCAAAAGTGGGACGATGGACAAATTATAGAGATAAACAAGAAAACTAAGAGAGACTATCAGATCCAAACAGCTGACAACAAGATAAAAGGAAGGAACCGCACACACCTGTTCAGATCAAATAAACATGCACAAAAAGACGAAACAAAAACAAAACCAATCGCAAACACTGTGCTAAGTGGCATAGTTGGATCATCAGTGGCACAAACACAAGCACATGCCAATTACACAACCCGATACAGTAGGGCAGTCAAACCAGTCAACCGCCTCGATTGCTAATTCAATACGATTCAGCAAATAGTCAATGATCGATCTGTCGGTGAGTTGATTATAATGTATTGACCAGTGAAGTACTATGGTACAAATCGAACTCGAATAATATGTATATTGTTGTTGTTTAAAAAAAAAAAATTGTTAAAATGTTTTTTGTTTTTTTTCTTTCCGAAAAATGTTGTTCATTACCGGAATCAACTGTTAGTTATAATGTGATGAGAATAAGAAGATATGCGTGCCTGTAATGATGTAAGACCAGAGGTCGACTTTGTTTATTAAATGAAGAGAGGATGTAAGGTATGCGTGCTATGAGCCGTGGTAGTCAAACGACCGGTGGAGATCACGTGCCGGCCAGGCGCGTGACGTTGATAGAATAAACCAGTTACACACTAGCTCTGGTTGTGTTCGGACGTATGGTGCATTACAGGGACTGCGTGTCCATAGTCTCCTCTGTGTCCTCGGTTGGGTGAGCAGGAGACGAGACCATAGGAGATGGTGGAGATGGTGCTGCTGCTGGTGTAACAGTCATCCTCTTCCCTCTTCCCCTCCCATAGTGGGGGTTTGAAGCACAACTGGAACTGGAGCTGGAGGTGTTTTTCGGCAGCATACTGGAGAAGTTGTTAGGAGAGAGCAACACAGAACCCTTATTTATACCCAAGGCGTGGTGGGTCGGTTGCTTTTCCGCACATCGGCCCATGTTTCATTCACGCCAAGCGCATTAAGCACGCGCTGCCATCACGCTGGCCACGCTGGACTCATGTCAGCCCGATGCTAGTCACTTGGTGGGTCGACGTCGACTCAGTCAGGAAAAACGGTTCAGTCGGACATGGCAACGTTAGAGCGGCATGATCATGCCAGTCTGACGCTAAGTTGCCGCTAATGTCATGCTCGGCTCACGTCGCACGCGCTGGAGTTTCACTGGCCTCACATTGACAAAATTATTTATTCTTTTGTCCTCACTCATTGAACCACGTTATAACTACACTATACCAACATTACACTCACGTCAACTATGTGGCACTGACGTCCAACTTGGCCCCATATTTACTCAGAGAATTTCTATGGTTAAAATTTATTTTAATGTTGCCCCTACGCTGGCGCGTTATGTCGTAGTGTGACAGGGGTATAAGCTAAGAAGTGATGACTGTTAAACAAAACCCAGCACTCCTAACTAAAACACTTTTACAATGAAAATGGTGTTTCATGAGCACTGGTGGGCATTTGTAACTTCAAACTCTCTACTGACCTGTTCCGAAAGCAACCGTATTACACCTCACCTATGGCTGTTAGTTAGGCACATTTTTACATCCTTCTCAACCATATCTTTTTACCGCTTGATAGCAAATATGTCGAAAATGAACGGCAAACAGCGGCAGCCCACCACCGTCGGCCCGACGGTGGCAAATATGGTGAAAAAGAATGGCAAAGAGCGGCAGGCCACCACCAATGGCCCGACGGTGGCAAATATGTGTGAAAAGAATGGCAAAAAGCGCGGACCACCACCATCGGTGGCAAATGTGTGGCGACCATGCGACCAATAGCCAACGTCGGCCCGACGGCTCTGTGCTATCTGGGTTAAGAGTTCCATCCAGTTCAGTTCCCAAATATTTGTAGGTCTCTACCTCCCTTAGTGTTTCATTCCCAATCTTAATTTGCACTTCTGGGGCTTTGTCCTTCTTGTTCTTGGTGCCATAGATAACATATTCAGTTTTGATTATATTGAGAGTTAATTTGTTTTCTTTGCACCATATATTTATTCTAGCCAAATTTTCATTTGTCAATTCTGCTGCTTTTGCTAAGTTACTGTTTGATACCTGTTGGACTGCGTCATCAGCAAATAGGATGCATTTTGTTTGCATCAGTGCTTGGGGTAAGTCATTTATGAACAGAAGGAATAGAAGGGGGCCCAGTGTTGATCCCTGTGGTACCCCAGTTTTTACTTGTCTTAAGGTTGACTCAATGCCATTTAGTTTGGTACTTTGCTTTCTATTAGAAAGATAGTTTGTCAGAAAGGCTGCTGTTTTTGGACCCAACCCACTCTTGACAACCTTCTGCGACAGGATTTTATGATCTATAGTGTCAAATGCTTTTTAAAAATCAATATATACTCCTATGGTAAGTTTGCCAGAATCCATCGCACTGAGAAGCACATCAAGGAGTGTTGAGAGTGCTTCGTTTGTGGACCTGCCTTTCCTGAAACCATTTTGTTCATCTGTTAGTTAGTTTGGTGCTTCAAAAAATGTTTTTATTTGATCATGAATGAGTTGCTCAACTATTTACCAGTTATATGGGTAGAAGAGAAATTGGTCTGAGGTCATTGGATGTTTTAGGGTTGATGACTTTTGGGATAGGTACAACTGTAGCAATTTTCCAATTCTGTTATTTAGAACCATGAATATTCACTCGGGGGTTGAAATAATGTTATTTAGGAGCATAGCTTACTCAATAAGTGAAATTTGTCTCAAATTAAACCCCAAATCCGAGCGATATTAAGGGATAAGGCCGCCGACGGATCGGTGGCATTAAGCTGCGAACACACTGGACGCGTGCGTCAAGTACAAGCGTGCGTCATGCGGTTCTCACGCGTAAATAGCGAACACACTGGACGCGTCTGCCACGCGTCTAAAGGCCGGTTTTGTTTGTTTGTTGTTGTTTTACGTCCTAGCAACATCTAAGGTCATATCAGGACGGGTACCGACTTGTGACAGTGCGCACTCATGGCGACTTTATAGTGCTGTCCCACTGGGAAACCAGGCTGCCGGCACCATGACCTGGTATCCCACTGAGTCACATTATCCTGACATTGAGCACACCAGTCCTTGCCCTATCCTAATAATGCCGAACGCCTGGCTAGGAAGCGACAAGTATAAATTTTAAAGTCATTGGTTTGACTCGACCGGGACTCGAACCCACGACCCCACGACCTACCAGCACGGGAGACGGACGCTCTAACTCATTCGGCCATCCCTTCTGGTTCTAAAGGCCGGTACACACCTACCGTATAAAACCCCCATTCCCCCCTCTTCCATTCCCCCCCCATTCCCCCCTCTTCCATTCCCCCCTCTTCCATTCCCCCCTCTTCCATTCCCCCCATTCCCCCTCTTCCATTCCCCTTCTTCCATTCCTCCTCTTCCAATCCCCGTCTTCCGTCCCTCCTCTTCCATTCCTCCTCTTCCGTCCCTCCTCTTCTGTCCCTCCTCTTCCATTCCCCATTCCCCCATCTTCCGTTCCCCCCTCTTGCTTTCCCCCTCTTTCATTCCCCCTTCTTGCATTCCCCTCCTCTTGCATTCCGCCTCTTTCATTCCCCAAGAGGGGGATGGAAGAGGGGGAATGGAAGAGGGGGCATGGGAGAGGAGGATGGAGGAGGAATGGAAGAGGGAGAATGAAAGAGGGGGAATGAAAGAGGGGGAATGAAAGAGGGGGAATGGAAGAGGGGGCATGGGAGAGGAGGGAATGGAAGAGGAGGGAATGGAAGAGGGGGAATGAAAGAGGGGAATGAAAGAGGGGGAATGAAAGAGGGGGAATGGAAGAGGGGGAATGGAAGAGGGGGCATGGGAGAGGAGGGAATGGAAGAGGAGGGAATGAAAGAGGGGGAATGAAAGAGGGGGAATGAAAGAGGGGGAATGAAAGAGGGGGAATGAAAGAGGGGGATGAAGAGGGGATTGGAAGAGGGGGGAATGGAAGAGGGGGAATGGAAGAGGGGGAATGGAAGGACACACACATAACACACGGTGGTGGAAGAGGAGTCGGGGCAATAAGGCACACAGTCACAGTGTCGGGCAAAGTCAGGCAAAGTCGGGCAAAGTCGGGCAAATTCGGTCAAAAGCCAAGCGTCACCACGCGTCAAGCGTAAAAAATCGCTCCAAAAGCGATTCGTGACGCACGCGCGACGCACGTGCGAGAAACGCACGCGCCAGTGTGTTCAGGTTCTCTTTATTACATACATTTTGATTTTTTATGCACGCGCGACGCTTGACGCACGCGCGAGATACGCGTCCAGTGTGTTCGCAGCTTTATTGCGAATGTAAATAAAACAAAAAGCACAAATCTATTCACTGCTACGATCTAATTCTGTTATTTAGAACCATGAATATTCACTCGGGGGTTGAAATAAGTGAAATTCGGTGAAATTAAACCCAACATCCTAGCGATATTAAGGCTGTCGACGCATCAACGGTGTTATTGCGAATGTAAATAAAACAAAAAGCACAAATCTATGCACTGCTATGATCTAATTATTATGTTATTTAGAACGATGAATATCCACTCGGGGGTTGAAATAAGTGAAATTCGGTCTAATTAAACCTTAAATCCAAGCGATATTAAGGCCGCCTCCGCATCGGCGGCGTTATTGCCGTTGTAGCTGTACTAAAGCAAAGACCCTATAATACTATAGGGTCTTTGACTAAAGAGAACTGATTCTATCCAACATGGTGCATGACTTGGACCTGGAACGGGTGCTGCCACCAAGCGCATAGCGAGAGAAATGTCTCATGAAAGGTCCCCATTATTCCGTGTTTTACTGATCAGTCTCACATCATGCAGTCCCCATTCTATTTCTCAGTCTAAAGCTGAATCCGGGTATAATCTGTTGTTTTTTTGGTTTTTTTTTTGTGATGGGTGTATTTATGCTGCCCATAATGGTTAAGTCTAATGACTTGTTTTCGCCACTAGATATTAATAGTCTTGTGACTCCCCTTCTTTTTATCACTTTTAGTTGTTGTGTAGCTAACTACTGCATGCATTCTTTCTCTGTTTGTAAGCATTCTCCCACATCCGCCAAACCTCTGTTAATTTGTTCGTTCTACAATCGGATAATTGTTTGGTTACCAATAGTTAATTTCACTGAATGTCTTGACCTTGCTGTGGTGTTTCAATATTATTATCCTTCAAAATATGGAAATTCATTCAGATGTTGCAACTTGGTGTGGTAAGTGGCATGTTGATGTGTGTGTTTTACGTAGGTCGAAGTATCAATGTCGTCGTCGATCTTCCGAAGCATTAACATCCAGCCCACTCAATAAATACATAGTAAAAAAGATTATATGCAGAATACTGTAGCAATGGTAACCCCCCCCCCCCCTAACACACATGTGGCCCGATCTTTTTGTTTTTATATATTCCGACCGTGGTACACATAGACAGACTGCTGTGACGTCAGGAAGGCCTACTTTGTAATGATATATTGTGACGCACTAGCAGACACCCATGACGCTATTTTATATATATATTATTTTTTTCACAGCCCCCCCTCTCCCCTAGTTGGGGGGGGGGGGGCTGTGACCCGACGCCCCCTATCACTAACAAGTACCAGAACAATATACCGACCTCACTAGTGATTCGTGAACCATTTACCCTGATTCACATATTAACCTCACATTTTCCAAAGCCCACTCACCTCCAAATGCTGTCACCTTCCCCACTTAAATGTCTATCACCAGACCACACGGAGATTGGCATTGGTTCACTGTACACCACCCCACTACCCAACCCATCTTCCCAACACCCTGCGTAGATTGGATGGATGGGATAGTGGGTAGCAAGGGGCATGCAAAACACACATATACGCAAAAAGACCCTTAAAAAGCGTTGTTTTTGTATTGTGTCAGAAAAGATTTACTCCCCATTGTGTTCTTTGTGGATGTGTTCTTGTTGACCTCCCAAGTTTCCATTGGTGGTCCCAGCTGGATTTTACCGACTTACAAATCCATTTTTTAAATCACTTCTTATTATCATAATAACTTGTAGTTGTTAAATGTTATCATTATTGTTACTATAAATAATTGCAACACAAGACAAGGGAGATTTATGATACACCATATTCGCAAATCCATTTTTTTGTAACAGCATAATAATAATATTGTTGTTAGTACCATTATAACTTCTTTTCTTTAAAAAAACCCTATTATTATTGTTATTATAAATAATTGCAACACAACACAACGAGGATTTATTATACATCTTATATAGGTAGGCTCTAATTAAGTAGGGGCCACCCCGAATAAGACTTCAATATGCCCAAGTTTATTGTGCTTCTTTCCTAACTGAATGCTTCACTTCGCTCCCACGTCGTACGATGCCTCCTGGTAGAAGTAGTGCTATTTGCACGCCCTCAATAGCCTCTTTGCACTATGTGTTTATATATTTAAGTATGTGTAAATATGTAATACGCCATATGGCTTTTTATTATTTACACTATAAATACATGTGTGTATAGCTATATAATTTAAACGTGTAAGTCTCTCTCTCTCTCTATGTATATATATACTTTTCGATGTATTCATATGAACATAGCTACTACGCATATATATATATATATATATATATATATATATATATATATTCATATATTAAAATCTACTATGCTATCCAATAACATAGCTACTATGCATATATATATATATATATAGTATAGTTATACAAATTGTACATGGGTACAGATGATGGCTAACTGTTGTTTTTCCGAGGTACAAGCCTCGGATAGTTGTGGGCTAGGTAGAGGGAAGCACATCCAGTCCAGCAATCTTTACCTACTTATTCAGGATAAAAATGATCTTCTACAATATATGGATACTATAAATGTTTTTGTTTTGGCACAAGCAAACGTAATAGTCGTGGCAGGGTGCGGTGGGCGGGCCTAGCCCATGACTATCCGAGGCTTGTACCTCGGGAAAAGAACAGTTATCCATCATCTGTACCCAGGTAAGATTCGTATAACTATACTATTTTACCTTGGTACTTCACCTCTGGCTACTCGTAGCCCAGGGAGATTTTACGTGAATTCATTTTTATCCTCTTACTACTTCTTTATAAGTATAAACTTTTTCTATTCATCTGTACTAACCAGTGTACCATATATAGTATACCTTATTGTTTAGTACAAACATTCAATACATCATTACAATATACAATTGTTAAATTGTTCTCACCCCTCTTGTTAATTGGTGAGCAGTTGAGTCGCCAGGCCATGAGACTTTTCTCGTTGTTTGTTGTAATGTTTAGCAAATGACAAAGCCGTCTTCCAGCCTGCATGGGCAAGGATTCTCTTTACTGAGATTCCTAATTGTCGTGCCTTTGAGACCATCGCGCCTCTCGTTGAGTGAGACGTATAGCGGTCCGTATTGACCCCTGCTTCTTTCAACACCAAAATAGTCCATCTCGCGAGTCTGTCCCTTGAAATGGCTTTGTGTGGCTTAATAAAACTTATCAACAGTTGTCTAGAGTTCCTTATTCCTTTTGTCTTGGATATATATTCCTTAATCGTAGACACAACACAAATATCTCGATCCTCTGGGAAGCCAGTGAGGTGTACTGAAGATAGTGGATCTGCTGTATGGTTTGATTTTAGAAGTGTATCTAAATCAAACGTCACCTCCTTCCTGTCTATCTCCAATCCATCTAGAGATAGCGCCACAATAGTTTGGCCTCTATGTCCAGTTACTAACAACAGTATACTAAAACTGCTAACCTATAAACTAACTTTTTAACAGATAAATGTCTATTAGAAGGCCAATTCTTAAATAGCTTAAAGACTATTGAAACATCCCAAAATCTATTATATTTTGGCTTTGGTGGGTTTCTTTCATAAACTGATCTAATAAACCACGTCACTACTTGATGTTTACCGATTGACAGTCAATCTATCCTTGGTAAAATAATAGAGAGAGCACATCTTGCTGCATTAATTGCACCATATCCTAATCCTTCGTCCTCAAGTGTTCTGAGAAACCTAACAACTTGCGCTAAAGTTGGCTTCATCACTCAAACATCTTTCAATAAACAATGTAAACTCCACTTTTTCAAATAACTTGTGTATAATTTAACCCTTCCTTTCCTCCAAGCATGAGCTGTAAGTCTCTGTTGCGTTATTTTATCAAGTCCAAATTGTTCTAAATATTTATTAAAAAAAGGAATGCCACCAATGGGGTTGTTGACATGTCTCCGTCTGTCATTAGTGGTCCTTGATGCTGAAGATTTTGTTTTGCCCCTGGTATTTTCACTTCTATTGCTATTGCTGCCAGCCAAGGCTGTGTGTCCCAATCTGGCACTATCAGAATGGCATGAGCGTGATCCATTCTGATCTTCTGTACCACTCTGCTGATAATGCTAAACGGTGGAAATATATAATAAAACAAATTATCATTCCAGTCCATGGAAAAAACATCAACTCTCCAAGCATCAGGTTCGGGATGCCAAGAGACATACTTTTTAAGTTTGTTGTTGTTCCGTGAAGCAAAAAGATCAACTTGTGGCTTTCCCCATTTTTGACAAATATAGTGAAAAATATTATCACTCAACGACCATTCTAAATGATCATGACAATTTTTACTTTTCTTATCCGCTAATGTATTCTGACTTCCTGGGATATGCGCAACAGTCAACCAAATCTGGTTTTCTTGTGCACGGTTCCAAATGAGTTTGGCCATGTGATTGCACACTTTTGAGCAGGTACCCCCCATATTCCTAATATAGGCCATAGCCGTCGTGTTGTCTGTTAACACCCGTACATGAAACTTAGGAACTTGTATCAAACTTCTCAAGCCTAAGTAAATCGCTCTTAATTCCAAAACATTAATGTGATCGGAAGCCTCATGTTCTAGCCAACATCCTCCCGTTGCTTGCCTATCTCTATGAGCTCCCCATCCATCTAATGATGCATCTGTAGTTACTACTGTATTTGGTTCCCTGATTCTAATAGGATTAGGTCCATTATTCAAATGCATTAACCACCACAAGATATCTTCAATCCCTTCATGAGAAATAGTCATTTTCCTCTCAAAATTACCTTTGGTATGAGCCGAAGCTGAATTCTTATCAATTTCCAGTGATTTAATGTGAGCTTTGCCATATAAAATAGGTGGAGCATAACCCGTCATTAAACCTACCAAAACAGCTACTTGTCTAATTTTTGGTTTATTCAAGCTAAGCAGTTGTTCTGCTGTCATTTTAAACTTATCTATCTATGGTCATCTTAATCGTGTCAATAAAGAAACCTAAAAGTTCTTTGTTGGTTTAAAAACTGATTTTGTTTTATGAATAAAAAATCCCAATGTTGTAAACGTTTCGCAAAGATCATTTACTGCTTTCTGACATGCTTGTTCAGTATGGGCAACAATGAACGAATCATCAATGTAAGGAAACATAATATGTCCCCTTCATGCCATCCATGAAAAAATTGGTTTTTTAGCAATTTTGTAAATAATCTGGGTGCACAAGCTAGTCCATTTGGCATACATGTATACTCATAAAGTTGGTCATCCCAAATAAAACATAGCAACTTGTTTAGCAATAGGTATGGTATAATAAGCATCTGTTAAATCAACACTCGCCCACCAAGAGTTCGGCGTAACCAAATCCCTTGCTGTCTCTAGGGAAAACATCTTAAAATGTTTATATTGGACCATTTTATTTAACGTAGTTAAGTCCAAAATCAATCTAACCTCACCATTAGGTTTAGCTCTAGAAAAAATATTCGAAATAAATTCTCATTCCTCATGATTAACTTTTTCTATAATACCGTTATCAACATTTTTTTTAGCTGCACATGTTAATTTACGTTTTTTATTTGAGTCAAAACGGTAAGGGAAAGGCACTTTAGTCTGATTTGGGTAATTAATTAATGGCATCCTGACCCCTTGTACAATACTCAAAATTGTTTGATTATCTCTAATGTTTTGCCATTCCAGAACATAATTGCTAATGTTACCTGCTTTAAAAGCGCTTACAGTTGTTTGCGTAGTTGCCTCTACTTGTTCCCTGGATGGGGGGACTGCTTCTGGTGAGGCGGGTTCTGTTTGAACGGCCTGTTGCCGTCCTTTCAGCCGAATGACTGCCTCTGTCCCCTGCCTCGGGACTGGTAACTGTAGCTCCCGCCTGTTGCAACGCGGCCTCGGTGCCCTGTGCGGCGCCCCCGAAAATCCTGTCTTGATTTCCGAAAGTGGGTTGGGTTATTTTCAATTTTCTTCCCATCCAGATGTTTGCCGCACTTGGATCCCGTCTCTACCTGTTTAAATAGGTATTGCAGCTGACCCCCAAACATGTTGGTCTTGTCCAGAAGTTTGCCGTTGACAGGTTTTGGGGCAAGGTAAAGCGTGTATTCCTTCCCATCATTATCTACCACTTTCTTTGATCGCGCTACCTCTTTTCCAGCATCAGTGCAAACTGCTTTAAATACATTCTCAAATCTCCGGTATGACAAAAAATTACTTGTCGCTGAGAACAGAGCAATACTGCATATCCGCACTGAGTGTTTGGAACCGATTCTCCGTCATCATCCTGTTTGCCACTGGAACCATTGCTGCTAGAGCCGCCAATACCCCTTTGTGTACTATGTGTAGACAGGACTCAAACTTTTTCCTGTCTTCACTCAATTTCACGTCACCATCCATTTCCTTATCAGCTGACTCGGCAACACCTTTAATGCCGGTATATTGCTCAGCCAGCTTCGTAATGACTTCTGCTGGCTTGAATGTATGGAAGTGTCTACGTATGGTCTTCCTCATCAGCGTGCACGTATTTATTTTCTTTTTCTTTTCAACCTTAATCCTCTTCACCACTTTACTACCGATCTTGGCATAATCGCTCGGTGTCAGACTCTGAATCCGTTGTTGTCGAGTCTGTCGATCTATCGGAAGAAGAAGACCTGCTTCTTTTCTTCTTTTTCTTCTTAGACTTACTCTCTTTGTCTATTTGTGTGCAGGGACTTTGGCTCTCGCTCGGTAGTATTTATCTCCCTCCGAAGATTCTACGTTGGTCTTACGTTTCCTCTTGCGAGAAGGAACGTTGATTTCATCTGACTTGTCAGAGGACGGTTCCTCCGACAAGTCCTCCCATTCGGGTTCCTCCGAAACAACTTGTTTATGCCGCCGTTGTTGCGGCAGCATTTCATCTAGCTGTTGCTGGACAAGCCGGGTCACCCTATCATCTAAATTAGACGATCCCGGGTCAGGCGACTGTTTGCGGGAGTGAATTGAACCCATTTCAGGCATGCCTTCACCTTCACTCAACCCGTGCGATGCCTCGGGCTTACTCCGCTTTGCCGCCATCTCGTTCATCTGCAAAATACCAACAACTTTGTAAGAACACGAGGAAATATGTGCAACGCAACATATATATAAATATATAGGTACTAAAAACCGTATTTACACCGGCTTTAATACAAGCGAGGGGTCGGGACCAGTGTACTGTTCCCACCCACACTCTCTGTAGCGTAGACTTCTCCCTCCTGCAGCTACTGCACCAGCAAGTTGGAGAAAATGCTACGAAACTCGGAGGTATGCCTAACTATGGGGAATCCATAAAAGAAACCCAAGATACAATCCAAAGCGAATCCGTAAAAGAAACCCAGGATTTATCTAAGCGATGACTGGCTCCGGCCAGTCACCTCTCCGTTCGGCAAAGGGTAGCAAAAAACACGATGGCCGACACCGGTCAGCCACCTCTCCATTCGGCAATGGGCAGCATTTAATAACACGAAAAACTACCATAAAACTAACTAAAAAGTTTGACTTTCGCATTACTATTCTCCTGTCCTTTTTCATTCTTGTCAAAAGATTGGCCATCAATCTTGTGTTTGATGATACTCAGAGAATTTCTGGCAGCATGGTTCTGCAGAAGAAGAAAGGAAATATGCTGAGGACGAGATTGCTTGCATGGTAATGTTAGAGTATGAAGGCAAACCGGAGCAAAAAAGAGGGACCTTACCAATGCTCATGTTTGATCATTTGCAAAAATTGCTTGCAACTTGCTACCAGATCGCCATTGAATTGGAACAGAATTGTAAATGCATCTGCTTTTCAGTCCAAATGAAAAATGGTACCCGATAAGTCCATATCATATGGACTGCAGTTGTAAGCATACTTCTGATATGGAAGAAACGACTGCATTGACACACAGAAACTTTGCATGATAATACATTGAAATTCATTACACCGGGGAGGAAATTGACTCAACCTACCACTATTGAGTGTGAGAATGTCATCAACGTCTTTTCCTATCTGGAATCACTTTGTAGAAAAGGAGCTCTCCATGGATATTTCTGAAATGGGAGTGAGAAACATTAGCACCTGAAATAGTTACATATTAATACGGTGAAAATCACAAAGGAAGGACAAAGCTACACTGAACCTACCATGTTTTGGAGATGTCTTGAATTTGATTTCTTCTCTCTGAGTTGTTAGTCAGTGAAGCAGGTGATTGAGATCTGTCAGAAATGAACAAAGACATGCATTAGAACGTGCTTATTTTGCATAGTGATGCATTTAATTCCAGTAAAGGAGGCAAAAAAGAGCTTAACCTGAACATGGATTTTTAAGAAGGTTAAGAACCTTACCTCAATAATGGGAAACACCTTCTTGGAACAGGGATCAGCTTTTTTCCTGGCAGTCTTGTTGTTCCCACATGCTTCAAAGTGCCTCATGGCAGGGGCGTGATCATGTCTTTTGGGTCCTTGTGAAAAGAACAGCACAAAATATTACTGCAGTCGTTTTGTAGTGGTTCAATAGTTATATCTATCTAGGAATATGGATTCAGGTAAAAAAGCTGTTTCCTGTGCCTATCATCGCTGGAAATTGATGATCATGAAATAGGAGCATATCCTTACCTGTCCTTTTTCATTCTTGTCAAAAGATTGGCCATCAATCTTGTGTTTGATGATACTCAGAGAATTTCTGGCAGCATGGTTCTGCAGAAGAAGAAAGGAAATATGCTGAGGACGAGATTGCTTGCATGGTAATGTTAGAGTATGAAGGCAAACCGGAGCAAAAAAGAGGGACCTTACCGATGCTCATGTTTGATCATTTGCAAAAATTGCTTGCAACTTGCTACCAGATCGCCATTGAATTGGAACAGAATTGTAAATGCATCTGCTTTTCAGTCCAAATGAAAAATGGTACCCGATAAGTCCATATCATATGGACTGCAGTTGTAAGCATACTTCTGATATGGAAGAAACGACTGCATTGACACACAGAAACTTTGCATGATAATACATTGAAATTCATTACACCGGGGAGGAAATTGACTCAACCTACCACTATTGAGTGTGAGAATGTCATCAACGTCTTTTCCTATCTGGAATCACTTTGTAGAAAAGGAGCTCTCCATGGATATTTCTGAAATGGGAGTGAGAAACATTAGCACCTGAAATAGTTACATATTAATACGGTGAAAATCACAAAGGAAGGACAAAGCTACACTGAACCTACCATGTTTTGGAGATGTCTTGAATTTGATTTCTTCTCTCTGAGTTGTTAGTCAGTGAAGCAGGTGATTGAGATCTGTCAGAAATGAACAAAGACATGCATTAGAACGTGCTTATTTTGCATAGTGATGCATTTAATTCCAGTAAAGGAGGCAAAAAAGAGCTTAACCTGAACATGGATTTTTAAGAAGGTTAAGAACCTTACCTCAATAATGGGAAACACCTTCTTGGAACAGGGATCAGCTTTTTTCCTGGCAGTCTTGTTGTTCCCACATGCTTCAAAGTGCCTCATGGCAGGGGCGTGATCATGTCTTTTGGGTCCTTGTGAAAAGAACAGCACAAAATATTACTGCAGTCGTTTTGTAGTGGTTCAATAGTTATATCTATCTAGGAATATGGATTCAGGTAAAAAAGCTGTTTCCTGTGCCTATCATCGCTGGAAATTGATGATCATGAAATAGGAGCATATCCTTACCTGTCCTTTTTCATTCTTGTCAAAAGATTGGCCATCAATCTTGTGTTTGATGATACTCAGAGAATTTCTTGCAGCATGGTTCTGCAGAAGAAGAAAGGAAATATGCTGAGGACGAGATTGCTTGCATGGTAATGTTAGAGTATGAAGGCAAACCGGAGCAAAAAAGAGGGACCTTACCGATGCTCATGTTTGATCATTTGCAAAAATTGCTTGCAACTTGCTACCAGATCGCCATTGAATTGGAACAGAATTGTAAATGCATCTGCTTTTCAGTCCAAATGAAAAATGGTACCCGATAAGTCCATATCATATGGACTGCAGTTGTAAGCATACTTCTGATATGGAAGAAACGACTGCATTGACACACAGAAACTTTGCATGATAATACATTGAAATTCACTACACCGGGGAGGAAATTGACTCAACCTACCACTATTGAGTGTGAGAATGTCATCAACGTCTTTTCCTATCTGGAATCACTTTGTAGAAAAGGAGCTCTCCATGGATATTTCTGAAATGGGAGTGAGAAACATTAGCACCTGAAATAGTTACATATTAATACGGTGAAAATCACAAAGGAAGGACAAAGCTACACTGAACCTACCATGTTTTGGAGATGTCTTGAATTTGATTTCTTCTCTCTGAGTTGTTAGTCAGTGAAGCAGGTGATTGAGATCTGTCAGAAATGAACAAAGACATGCATTAGAACGTGCTTATTTTGCATAGTGATGCATTTAATTCCAGTAAAGGAGGCAAAAAAGAGCTTAACCTGAACATGGATTTTTAAGAAGGTTAAGAACCTTACCTCAATAATGGGAAACACCTTCTTGGAACAGGGATCAGCTTTTTTCCTGGCAGTCTTGTTGTTCCCACATGCTTCAAAGTGCCTCATGGCAGGGGCGTGATCATGTCTTTTGGGTCCTTGTGAAAAGAACAGCACAAAATATTACTGCAGTCGTTTTGTAGTGGTTCAATAGTTATATCTATCTAGGAATATGGATTCAGGTAAAAAAGCTGTTTCCTGTGCCTATCATCGCTGGAAATTGATGATCATGAAATAGGAGCATATCCTTACCTGTCCTTTTTCATTCTTGTCAAAAGATTGGCCATCAATCTTGTGTTTGATGATACTCAGAGAATTTCTTGCAGCATGGTTCTGCAGAAGAAGAAAGGAAATATGCTGAGGACGAGATTGCTTGCATGGTAATGTTAGAGTATGAAGGCAAACCGGAGCAAAAAAGAGGGACCTTACCAATGCTCATGTTTGATCATTTGCAAAAATTGCTTGCAACTTGCTACCAGATCGCCATTGAATTGGAACAGAATTGTAAATGCATCTGCTTTTCAGTCCAAATGAAAAATGGTACCCGATAAGTCCATATCATATGGACTGCAGTTGTAAGCATACTTCTGATATGGAAGAAACGACTGCATTGACACACAGAAACTTTGCATGATAATACATTGAAATTCATTACACCGGGGAGGAAATTGACTCAACCTACCACTATTGAGTGTGAGAATGTCATCAACGTCTTTTCCTATCTGGAATCACTTTGTAGAAAAGGAGCTCTCCATGGATATTTCTGAAATGGGAGTGAGAAACATTAGCACCTGAAATAGTTACATATTAATACGGTGAAAATCACAAAGGAAGGACAAAGCTACACTGAACCTACCATGTTTTGGAGATGTCTTGAATTTGATTTCTTCTCTCTGAGTTGTTAGTCAGTGAAGCAGGTGATTGAGATCTGTCAGAAATGAACAAAGACATGCATTAGAACGTGCTTATTTTGCATAGTGATGCATTTAATTCCAGTAAAGGAGGCAAAAAAGAGCTTAACCTGAACATGGATTTTTAAGAAGGTTAAGAACCTTACCTCAATAATGGGAAACACCTTCTTGGAACAGGGATCAGCTTTTTTCCTGGCAGTCTTGTTGTTCCCACATGCTTCAAAGTGCCTCATGGCAGGGGCGTGATCATGTCTTTTGGGTCCTTGTGAAAAGAACAGCACAAAATATTACTGCAGTCGTTTTGTAGTGGTTCAATAGTTATATCTATCTAGGAATATGGATTCAGGTAAAAAAGCTGTTTCCTGTGCCTATCATCGCTGGAAATTGATGATCATGAAATAGGAGCATATCCTTACCTGTCCTTTTTCATTCTTGTCAAAAGATTGGCCATCAATCTTGTGTTTGATGATACTCAGAGAATTTCTGGCAGCATGGTTCTGCAGAAGAAGAAAGGAAATATGCTGAGGACGAGATTGCTTGCATGGTAATGTTAGAGTATGAAGGCAAACCGGAGCAAAAAAGAGGGACCTTACCGATGCTCATGTTTGATCATTTGCAAAAATTGCTTGCAACTTGCTACCAGATCGCCATTGAATTGGAACAGAATTGTAAATGCATCTGCTTTTCAGTCCAAATGAAAAATGGTACCCGATAAGTCCATATCATATGGACTGCAGTTGTAAGCATACTTCTGATATGGAAGAAACGACTGCATTGACACACAGAAACTTTGCATGATAATACATTGAAATTCATTACACCGGGGAGGAAATTGACTCAACCTACCACTATTGAGTGTGAGAATGTCATCAACGTCTTTTCCTATCTGGAATCACTTTGTAGAAAAGGAGCTCTCCATGGATATTTCTGAAATGGGAGTGAGAAACATTAGCACCTGAAATAGTTACATATTAATACGGTGAAAATCACAAAGGAAGGACAAAGCTACACTGAACCTACCATGTTTTGGAGATGTCTTGAATTTGATTTCTTCTCTCTGAGTTGTTAGTCAGTGAAGCAGGTGATTGAGATCTGTCAGAAATGAACAAAGACATGCATTAGAACGTGCTTATTTTGCATAGTGATGCATTTAATTCCAGTAAAGGAGGCAAAAAAGAGCTTAACCTGAACATGGATTTTTAAGAAGGTTAAGAACCTTACCTCAATAATGGGAAACACCTTCTTGGAACAGGGATCAGCTTTTTTCCTGGCAGTCTTGTTGTTCCCACATGCTTCAAAGTGCCTCATGGCAGGGGCGTGATCATGTCTTTTGGGTCCTTCTGAAAAGAACAGCACAAAATATTACTGCAGTCGTTTTGTAGTGGTTCAATAGTCATATCTATCTAGGAATATGGATTCAGGTAAAAAAGCTGTTTCCTGTGCCTATCATCACTGGAAATTGATGATCATGAAATAGGAGCATATCCTTACCTGTCCTTTTTCATTCTTGTCAAAAGATTGCCCAATCACTTTGTAGAAAAGGAGCTCTCCATGGATATTTCTGAAATGGGAGTGAGAAACATTAGCTCCTGAAATAGTTACATATTAATATGGTGAAAATCACAAAGAAAGGACAAAGCTACACTGAACCTACCATGTTTTGGCGATGTCTTGAATTTGATTTCTTCTCTCTGAGTTGTTAGTCAGTGAAGCAGGTAATTGAGATCTGTCAGAAATGAACAAAGACATGCATTAGAACGTGCTTATTTTGCATAGTGATGCATTTAATTTCAGTAAAGCAGGCAAAAAAGAACTTAACCTGAACATGGATTTTTAAGAAGGTTAAGAACCTTACCTCAATAATGGGAAACACCTTCTTGGAACAGGGATCAGCTTTTTTCCTGGCAGTCTTGTTGTTCCCACATGCTTCAAAGTGCCTCATGGCAGGGGCGTGATCATGTCTTTTGGGTCCTTCTGAAACGAACAGCACAAACTATTACTGCAGTCGTTTTGTAGTGGTTCAATAGTCATAGCTATCTAGGAATATGGATTCAGGTAAAAAAGCTGTTTCCTGTGCCTATCATCACTGGAAATTGATGATCATGAAATAGGAGCATATCCTTACCTGTCCTTTTTCATTCTTGTCAAGAGATTGCCCAATCACTTTGTAGAAAAGGAGCTCTCCATGGATATTTCTGAAATGGGAGTGAGAAACATTAGCACCTGAAATAGTTACATATTAATATGGTGAAAATCACAAAGGAAGGACAAAGCTACACTGAACCTACCATGTTTTGGCGATGTCTTGAATTTGATTTCTTCTCTCTGAGTTGTTAGTCAGTGAAGCAGGTAATTGAGATCTGTCAGAAATGAACAAAGACATGCATCAGAACGTGCTTATTTTGCAGAGTGATGCATTTAATTCCAGTAAAGGAGGCAAAAAAGAGCTTAACCTGAACATGGATTTTTAAGAAGGTTAAGAACCTTACCTCAATAATGGGAAACACCTTCTTGGAACAGGGATCAGCTTTTTTCCTGGCAGTCTTGTTGTTCCCACATGCTTCAAAGTGCCTCATGGCAGGGGCGTGATCATGTCTTTTGGGTCATTCTGAAAAGAACGGCACAAAATATTACTGCAGTCGTTTTGTAGTGGTTCAATAGTTATATCTATCTAGGAATATGGATTCAGGTAAAAAAGCTGTTTCCTGTGCCTATCATCGCTGGAAATTGATGATCATGAAATAGGAGCATATCCTTACCTGTCCTTTTTCATTCTTGTCAAAAGATTGCCCAATCACTTTGTAGAAAAGGAGCTCTCCATGGATATTTCTGAAATGGGAGTGAGAAACATTAGCTCCTGAAATAGTTACATATTAAAGTTGCATAGTCCGATGAAATATAATTTTGTCAAAATTAAAACAACTACTTACATTTGATCCTATATATCCAACTTAGATACTGGTGTATTAGCTAATGATTTGGGACAGCATATACAGAATAACCATTGAGTTTATAACCTCACCTCTTTGAACACTCAGTTTGAAACACCCATTATGCAGGAAGGCCATTAATCAATTAGGCCAATCTCATGACCTCATTAGCCACCCCCAACCAAGTAGGCCTACTGTGCAGGGCCATAGAGGGGAAGGGGATATGAGGTGGATGTGTGTGTATGTGTCTGTGTGTTTCCTGACCTGACTTTACAGAGACACAGACACAGACATACACACAGACAGACAGACACACACAGACATACACACACAGACATACATACACAGACATACACACACAGACGGACACCCATATATAGGCACACACAGACAGACATGCACAGACAGCACACACATACACAGAACACACACAGACATGCACACACCCGACATACACAGACACACATACACCCAACCTGACTTTGCAGAGAGAGAGAGAGCCACACACATACACACACAGACATACACACATAGATATACACACAGACACACACAGACATAGACACATACATATACACACATACATACACACATACATACACACATACAGACACAGACATTACCACACATACATATACAGACACACAAACACACAGACATGCACACACCCGACATACACAGACACACATACACCCAACCTGACTTTGCAGAGAGAGAGACACACACATACAGAGACACATAGACAGCCGCACACAGACAGAGGCAGACACACACATACATGCACACACATACATACACACCCATACACACACAGACACACATACACACACATACATACACACACCCAACCTGACTTTGCAGAGAGAGACACACACACACATACACACAGACAGAGGCAGCCACACACATACATACACACAGATATACACACAGACACATACACACACAGACATTACCACACATACATATACACACAGACACACATAGATAGACACACACAGACAGACATGCATAGACAGCACACACAGACACAGAAACACACAGACATGCACACACCCGACATACACAGACACACATACACCCGACCTGACTTTGCAGAGAGACACACACAGACAGAGACACATAGACAGACACACACAGATAGAGGCAGACACACACACATACATACACACACATACCCACATACATACACACACACATACATACCCACACATACAGAGAAACACACAGATAGACACACACAGCCATACACACAGACAGACACACCCACAGATACATACAGACATACATAGACAGGCAACAGACACACATTATATTTTGTTTAAAAACCCTAGTGCCATGGGCCTATGGCACTACTCCATTCCCAGAATGTTCCAACCCCAACCAGGAATACCTACCTACAGTCCTGTAAGGTTTCAGGTCATCTCACATCACGTGGTCACTGCGAGATGACCATCTGGGTCATAGCCACAGGACTTTTGGCAAGCTTGTCGAAATTATTTTTGGTTCTTTCAGCTCATATTACTTCAAAACTAATCATCTTTAATCAAAATCACTCCAGACTAGTGATTAGTAGCTTGTAACGATCAATTTGATATATTTATCTAAAAAATAAGACAAAAATTCAAATGCCATCGGACCATGCAACTTTAATATGGTGAAAATCACAGAGGAAGGACAAAGCTACACTGAACCTACCATGTTTTGGAGATGTCTTGAATTTGATTTCTTCTCTCTGAGTTGTTAGTCAGTGAAGCAAGTGATTGGGATCTGTCAGAAATGAACAAAGACATGCATTAGAACGTGCTTATTTTGCATAGTGATGCATTTAATTCCAGTAAAGGAGGCAAAAAAGAGCTTAACCTGAACATGGATTTTTAAGAAGGTTAAGAACCTTACCTCAATAATGGGAAACACCTTCTTGGAACAGGGATCAGCTTTTTTCCTGGCAGTCTTGTTGTTCCCACATGCTTCAAAGTGCCTCATGGCAGGGGCGTGATCATGTCTTTTGGGTCCTTCTGAAAAGAACAGCACAAAATGTTACTGCAGTCATTTTGTAGTGGTTCAATGGTCATCGTTAAGCAGGAATATGACAAACCTACACTGAACCTACCAGTTTTGGAGATTATTTAATTTGATTTCATATCGCTGATTTGTTCGTCGGTTAAGCAGGTGATTCGGCTTTGTCAAAAACCTATGGAAAAATACATTAGAACGTGGATGATTTGCCTACTAATTCAGAGAAATTCACTGAACCTGAAAACAAATCATTCCTTCTGAACCTGTTTGTATTAGCGAATATCATGAATTTCCCCTATTTCCTGGCAAATATCAGGATGATTACGTCATAATTAACTCCATGTAGGTTGCGGCAAATTGTCTGGACCTACCAATATTAAAATATAGGCAGGTCATTAACTTATTCTGTTAAAATTGTCATAGATGTTAATATACAATGGGAAGAACTTCTCTTTTGTTGCATTTTGCTGAAATGCGAGGCAAACACATTCGAATCAGGAATGTTAATACTGGAGGAAGACAGACTTACCACCCAATTCTCAATTATGGAGTTAATTAATTCCTGTCGTTTTATAGCTGATGGGGGGGGGTTGTATTTTAAAAGAAAACCTAAATGTTTCTTCACCCGTTTTTGCAGTTTTAAACAAAAAGCAATCGTGTATGCTTGTCATCTGACTTCCTTATAGGCCCTAAAAATGTCTGATTAGCTTTTCTTTACTAAATCTGCTTTTCCTTGTGAACGTGATTTGATCTTCCTTTGATATCTGGAAGTTGTCTGCACTTGATAACGGATTTCCTTTTAAATGCTTCCATTATCTTCTCACACATAAACAGAAGAGAATGTAATGCGAGATATGGATTTGTAGAGAATTTTCAGAAATGTGAGTCACATATATATATATATATATATATATATATATATATATATATATATATATACATATATATATACTCAGCGGCAAGTGAGTAGGACAGTGAGCAGGCAAGCGGTGGCACCACCGTCGGAGCTGAGGCATGAGGAGTAGATGAGTAGGTGAGGTTCCAGCACCCGATCACTGGTGTGTGGGTGCTAGGATAGTATAGTATTGTGTGTTATTATACTCGTTTAATTATTATAGGTAGTATATACACGTATATACTGGTGTAGGCACCTGCGGGCGGTTGACACAATAATATAAGCTGGTTCCTCGGCGGTCGGAGCATGTCGGGTGACGGAGGGGGGGTGCGTCCAGGGACTGCACCTCGTCGAGCAAGCGTCGTGAGACAAGGTCGCCTGGCACGCGGCGACGGTCGGTAACACCGGGCCGTGAGGCATGCAAGTCGGAGATGAAGCGAGGCAGAAGTCCTTCAAGACGTCGCCGGCGCCCCCCCATAGGCGTCGTAGTTGTTCGTCGTCATCCTCCTCAGACAGAACGCGCAGTTGTGAGAGGCGGCTTAGAAGTAAGTGGTCTGTGAAGCGCTTCACGGAGGAAAGGAAGGCTGTTCGGAAGCTGAACTGTTATGAACTTATTGAGGCAAACTGTTACTGGATGCTGCACACTAAGGATTCGCATTTCAGAGACTATAGACGATTTGTTAGGAATATCGCATATCTGGTGGGGAGGGCTAAGGCAGATAGGTTTATGGCTTCAGCTCATGTTAATTATGACATAGGTGTTCGTCGCTTAGCAGCGGAAGACGGTTACTCTGCTTTCAACCCTGGTAATTCGGAGTTAACTTTACGCTATTATGGGTTTGACTGTTTGAAAACGAATAGTTATAATCACTCAAAGAAGACGACTGACTCTAAGCAGTATACAAAGGACGGTACACGGCCGTGCTATGGATTCAATAGTGAAGACGGGTGTTCGAGGGACGAACAGACATGTCGTTATGGTCACTGGTGCGGCAAATGCGGTGCGAAGGTGTCGTGCCTTCTAGACCATGGCTCCTCTTGTCGAATGCGAAGCATATCGTCCCATATTGATGCCTGCGGCCTTAAGCACTTTAATGTTCCATCTTGCGTGTGTGTCTCGAGATCGCCTTGTGTGATTTTATAAAACTCACCAAAAGCTGCCTTGAATTTCTAATTCCTTTTGTCTTGGATATATAAGCCCGTATGGCTGACACTACACAAAGTCGTCAGTCATCCGGGAAGCTATTAACATGCACTGTGGACAGCGGGTCCCCTGTGCGGTTTGACTTTAATAATTGTTCTAAATCAAACGTCGCCTCTTTGCGATCTATCTCCAGTCTATCTAGAGACAATGCTACTATGGTCTGTCCCCTATGTCCGGTGACTAGCAGTAATAGAACTGCTAACTTAAATCCTAGTTCTTTCACGCCTAAATGATAATTGCTAGGCCAGGACTTAAACAACTTAAAGACTATCGATACATCCCAAAATCGATTATATTTTGGTTTTGGCGGATTTCTCTCGTAAACCGACCCCAGGAACCAGTGTATCACCTGGTATTTACCAACCGTTTGTCCATCTACTCTCGGGAGTACAATCGACAATGCACACCTAGCAGTGTTAATCGCTCCAAAATCTAAACTCTCATCCTCTAACATCCACAAAAATGTAACTACTTCTGCTATAGTAGGCTTTAAGGGCTTAACCTTCTTAATTAAACAATGACGTCCCCACTTCTTAAAATAACTAGAGTACAATTTTACTGTTCCTTTCCTCCAGGCATGGGAAAGCAGCCTCTGTTAAGTAATTTTATCTAGGCCAAATTGCTCTAAATAACTCTTCAAAAAAGACATGCCAGAAGGGTTGTTGTTGACACGTCTCCATGAGTCGTGAGCGGTCCTTGATGTCATAGATTTCTGCATACTCTTGGGAATCTGAGATTGTCTCTCGCTCCCAATGCCACTGCTACTAGCCATGGCTGTGTGTCCCACTCTGGCATGATCAGAATTGCATGTGTCTGATCCATTCTGATCTTCCTGGCCACTCTGCTGATAATGCTGAATGGTGGGAAAATATAATAAAAGTTATTCTCCCAAATCAATGAAAATGCATCTACTTGCCAAGCATTGGGCTCTGGATGCCAGGATACATATTTAGATATTTTGTAGTTCTTCCTTGATGCAAACAAGTCTACTTGTGGCCATCCCCATTTCTGACAAATTTGTTCAAAAATAGTGTCATTCAAAGACCACTCCAAATGATCATGAATGTGTTGGCTCTTTCTGTCTGCTAACGCATTCTGACTACCTGGGATATGGGCTACAGTTAGCCAAATGTCATGCTCTTGCAGCCAATTCCAAATTAATTTTGCTATCTTGTTACAAGGTTTGGACTTAGTCCCTTCCATGTTACGAATGTAGGCCATTGCAGTGGTGTTATCCGTCAAAATTCTGACATGAAATTTTGGTATGCGGATTAAACTGCATAACCCCAAATAAACCGCTCTGAGTTCTAGGACATTAATATGGTCTGAGATTTCTTCATCTAGCCATCTGCCTCCAGTTGCTAAACTGTCTCGATGGGCCCCCCCCATCCATCTAATTATGCATCTGTCGTAACAACCGTGTTGGGTTCACCCATGCGAATCGGATTCGGAGAAGAGTGAATGTGATCAAACCACCAATGAATATCCGCTAGCCCTTCAGCTGAGATAGACATGTTTCTTTCAAAATTCCCTTTAGTATGAGCTAACGCTAAATTCTTATCTATCTGTAGCGATTTAATGTGAGCTTTCCCATATAGAATAGCAGGGGCATAGGCTATCATAATGCCAATTAGAACGGCGACCTGCCTAATCTTTGGCCTCATTAATTGTAACAAATGGTCTGCCATATCTATAAACTTGTCTAGTTTCTGTTTCGTTAGCGACACAGTCATATCGTCTGTGTTTAACAGAAAACCTAAACATTTTAATTCTGTCATTGGAGTAAACACCGACTTCTCATCATGGATGTAAAATCCTAATCTGGTGAATGTTGCACAGAGATCATCTACTGCATTCTGACAGGCTGCCTTTGACTGTGCTACAATAAATGAATAGTCAATATATGGGAACATAATATGTCCTTTCCATGCCATCAGCGAGAAAATTGGTTTGAGCAATTTAGTAAACAAGCGCGGGGCACAAGCTAAACCATTAGGCATACAGGTAAATTCATAAAGCTGTTCATCCCAAACAAAGCAGAGAAATTTTCTATCCGGTTCGTAAATTGGAATCATGTAATAGGCATCTCTCAGATCCACACAAGCTAGCCAGGATCCTTTTGTAACCAAATCTCTTGCTGTTTCGAAAAAAAACCATCTAAAAATGTCTATATTCGACCAACTTGTTCAGTCTTGTTAGATCTAAAATCATTCTGACATCCCCATTCGGTTTAGGTCGCGAAAATATATTTGAAATAAATTTGCCTCTCTCATGGTTCACCTTTTCTATTATACCCTTCTGACAAAAATGCCACAACTGTTTATCTAGTGCCTCTCTCATTGACATCAAACTGATAGGGAAAAGGAATTGTTTCCTGTACCGGTAAATGTGTAAAGGAAATACGTATCTCCTCCACAATACTTAAAACTGTTAAATTATCAGTAATTAAGTTCCATTCTTCCAAACAATTTTGAACATTGCCAGCCGTAAAATTTCTTACAGGTGTTTCCGTGGTCATGGAGGTTTGGGGTGCAACCTCTACTTGTTCCCTGGGTGAGGGAACGGCTCGCTGGGAGTGTACTGCCTCTTAAATGGACGGTTACCGTCGTTCCAGCCGAATGGCTGGCGCTGTCCTCGGCCTCTGGGCTGGAAGCTGTAGGTCGGGCCGGACCATCCGCCTCTGCCGGTCCGACGGTTTCGAAAATCCGTGCGGGCCTTCCGGAAGCGTGTGTTCCCGTCAGTGGACTTTCTCTTCGCATCCATATGCTTGCCACACTTGGAGCCAGTTTCCACCTCTTTAAAGAGGTACTGTAGTTGCCCACCAAACATTTTGGTTTTGTCCAGTGGCTTCCCCTTCACTGGCCTCAGCGGGAGGAAAAGAGTGTACTCTTTTCCGTCATTATCCACTACTTTCTTCGATCTGGCAACTTCCTTGCCAGTGTCAGTACAGACCGCTTTGAAAACATTTTCAAACCGTCTGTAGGATAGGAAGTTGCTCGCTGCCATCAGCATAGCTATTCCATTGTCCATGGTCCTGGCCAAAGACGAGAACTTGTTCTCGGTTTGCATTCGATTGGCCACTGGCGCAATTGCTGTCAGGGCCCCGAGGACCGCTTTGTGGACGGTGTGGAGGTCACCCTCAAACTTCTTTCTTTCCTCACTCAGATGGACGTCCCGGTCCATCTCTTTGATCACGAAATCAGGGATTCCCTTGATTCCGGTTAGCTTTTCCCCCAGTTTGGTGATTACCTCTGCGGCCTTAAAGGTATTGAAGTGACCTTTTATTGTTTCCCGCATTATGGTGGTGGTGAGGACTTTCTTAGCCCTTTCCACCTGGCACTTTTTCTAACTTTTCCACCGATTTTTGCATACACTCCAGTAAGCTCGGTGTCAGAGTCTGCCTCGGTGGACGACGAGTCCGACGAGGAATCTGATGATGAGTCTTTCTTCTTCTTTTTCATGTGTCGCTTCTTAGCCTTCTTTCTCTTAACCACCTTCTTCCTGGCCTTCGTGAACTCATCACCAGACGAGCTCATCGACTTCTTGGCCTTCTTTTTCTTTTTCAGTGGTACTGGCTCTGGCGACGAGTCCACTTCTGGAAATTTGTCGTCGGAGACGTCTTCCCAGTCTGACTCTTCCCCTGGAGGAGGTGGCCTCTTCCTTCCACGAGGTCTGGCCGGGCGAAACTCCTCCAGTTTCGTCTCTAACAAGCTCATCAACCGAGCTTCCCAGTCCAAGGTTGTAGTCATGTCAGGCCCAGTGTCAACATCTGGCTCTGACATGACATGTGCACTGCCCTCCGGAGACGGCGGTACCGTCACCACCGGCGACGAGTCATAGTCCTCAGCCGGGCGAGCTGCTGCTGCAGGCTTACTCCGCTTCGTTGCCATCAGTAGTCTGTAACAATCGAAAGAAAGTTACTATAAACCGACAAATTTGACCAAATGTCACAAAATGTTAAGTAAAAACCAAATCTGTGCATCTAGTTGTATTGGATAACGCATTTAAACCGTTCCAACACAGGCATGAGCAAGCTAAAGTGTATAGTCGTAGGTAAGTGGTATCGAAACCAAAACCAAACGAGGGGTAGGGACCAGCGTATCGGTAGCCTCCCACACTCTCTGTTCCGTACACTTCTCCCCCCTGTAGCTACTGCACCAACAAGTTGGGGAAAATGCTATGAAACTCGGAGGTACGCCTAAAAAAGGTGGGGAGTCCATAAAAAAAATACAGAATTAAATCCCAACAAGAATCCATAAAAGAAACCGAGGATAAATCCCAACGAGATGTGTCTCCAGCCAACATCGCTCTCCGTTCGGCAACGGGCAGCTTGTAGAACAAAGGAAAAAATTGCGCTTTGTTCAATCGATGTTTCACAATCGTAAAACATCCATAAAAGCAATATAATAACATCTCAAAGTTTGAAAACTTCGTCAAACGGTGCAATAAGGGTTTATAACCCAAACTGCACCACATTTCAACAAATACTTACAGTTAGTACGTTGTCATGGATTAAAAACTGCCCGAACAACTCAACGAACGTCCTCCCGTCGTCAGTTGATTATGCTAATTGCTGGACCCGGATGTGCTTCCTTCTCCCTCGGCTACGAGTAGCCTGAGGCTTAGCACCGAGGTAAAATATATATATATATTGCCATCTCTAGTACGCCGTTTATGCATTATTTAGGGATTCACACATTGTTTATCGTCCTGACAGTATGCATGTTATTTACTGCAGCGAAATTAAGCTAAACTAAGGCACCACCCAAAGTTGTAAACATGTTCATGGTTGTCTTGTTGTACAAAGCATATGACAGGGGGGCGGGATGTCAGTCAAGAATGACTTTTATCATTTCATAAAATGTTGATATTTAAAACTTCACATCCTTGTCTTTATGTTTTGTAGTAAAATGTTGATGTTTAAGTATTACTTTGGGAGAGGAAGGCAGGGGAGCAGGGGGGTCTGGAAAAATAGTACGCTTTGTACGATCATGGAAATGTTGAAAACTTTGGATGCCCCTAAGAAGACTAAGTTAAGACTGCTGTTACTTAGTCAAAGTAGACCCTATACCTCCATTGGTAGGTGTCGCAACCAGTTCAACCAAATAATAGCAAATGCTGACCTCATCAAACGAGTCCACTAAATAAAACTATGCTAGTTATCACCTCTTTTTTACCCTTTAGCTACCGCAATAGTCTCCCCCTCCCTTTTTAATAATGATATTAATACAGTTTAACATACATTCACTGCTATACATAACTTCTGAGTGATACCATCAAAAGAAAGCAGAGTGAATGGAGGGGGTTCATATAAATTGATCCAAAAAGCTCAGATTTGCACATCGTCGTACAAATTTGTAAACTAATGTGATTTTGTCTACTTCTAGTACCACACCGAACTTGGCGGCTCTCAACAGATACACAAGTAGTGTATGGGTCAATAAGGATTCACTGTCTTTCAGCCTTAGTCAATACTATATTTTTTAAAGATCGAATGAGTGGATCGTATGACTAAGCCTAATGCGACCTCTGTGTACTGTCCTAGACCACCAAGTTTCTAATAACGCAGGGGCAGTGTGGTTGTTATGAATAAATGAAACCGTACTATACCTATGCTATGAGTATGACTATGAGGCTGCCGTTATGGACCAGTTTTCTTCTTATTATTATTATTATTATTATTATATGTAGCAGTAGTAGTAGTAGTAGTAGTAGTAGCAAGTAGCAGCAGCAGTAGCAATAGCAGTAGTAGTAGCAGTAGCAGAGTAGTAGTAGTATTTAGTACTAGTAGTAGTACTAGTACTACTAGTACTATAGTATAGTAGCCTAGTAATAGTAATTGTTGTCTGACAACTTATTGATCATGTAAACTTGTGACAAGATACATACAGATATTGTTAATATATTAAAGTTGCATGGTCCGATTAAATATAATTTTGTCAAAATTAAAACTACTTACATTTGAACCTATATATCCAACTTAAGTTAGATACTGGTGTATTAGCTAATGATTTGGGACAGCATACACAGAATAACCAGTGAATTTATAAGCTCACCCCTTTAGACACTCACATTGAAACACCCATTATGCAGGGAGGTCATTAACCAACTAGCCCAATCTCGTGACCTCATTAGCCTCCCCCCAACCAAGTAGGCCTACTGTGCAGGGCCAGAGAGGGGAAGAGGACATGAGGTGGATGTGTCTGTGTGTGTATGTGTCTGTGTGTTTCCTGACCTGACTTTACAGAGACACAGAGACAGACATACACACAGACATACACACAGACTTACACACAGACATACACACAGACAGACAAACACAGACACACACAGACATACACACATACATATACACACAGACACACACAGACAGACACACATATATAGACACACACAGCCAGACATGCATAGACAGCACACACAGAAACACACAGACATGCACACACCCGACATACACAGACACACACACACCCAACCTGACTTTGCAGAGAGAGACACACACACAGACAGAGACACATAGACAGACACACATAGACAGACACACACAGACAGAGGGGGGACACAGACAGGCACACATAGATAGACACACACAGACAGACCTGCATAGACAGCACACATACACAGAAACACACAGACATGCGCACACCCGACATACACAGATACACATACACCCGACCTGACTTTGCAGAGAGAGACACACACAGACAAAGACACATAGACAACCGCACACAGACAGAGGCAGACACACACACATACATGCACACACATACACACACAGACAGATATCCACATACAGACACACACACAAACACACAAACACACAGACAGACACACACAGACACACACATACATACACGCACAGACATACATACACACACATACATATACAGACAGATACACACAGACAGACACACATAGATCATCATCATCATCATCATGCTGTCGGTCGCGATGCGACAAAGACTGCTTTCATTACTTGACTGCCGCTCTCCATTTAGCTCTCTGCTGTGAGAGTTGCGTCCATGAGTCGGTCTTAATGTCTCTCAGTTTCAGGTTTCTCTTGATGGTATCCCTGAACCGTAAACGGGGGCGCCCTCTCTTTCTGTAGCCAGAAGACAGTTGGGAATAAAGGATCTGCTTTGGTAGCCTGTCTGATGACATCCTCATGAGGTGTCCAGTCCACCGGAGATTCTTTTTGATCAGAAGATCTTCCATAGAGGGCAGCCCCATCCGTTTGAGTATTTCCTTATTCGTCACTTTGTCCTTCCAGGTTAGCCTCATGATTGAACGCAGATGTCGCATCATGAAGGCATGCAGCTTTTTCACCTGCCGTCTGTACACTGTCCAGGCCTCGGCTCCGTATAGTAGGGTGGATAGCACGATTGCACGGTAGATCTTACCTTTGACCCGAATGGACACATGGTGGTTGTTCCAGAGTCTCTGGCGTAGTCGGCCGAAAGATGCGCTAGCCTTGGCCATCCTCCTCTGTATCTCAGCATCAATGCGTCCATCACTTGATATAGTGCTTCCGAGATAGGTGAATTCCGGAACAGAGTTCAGCTTGTTTCCGTCAACCATGATCTCCTCCTCTTGGGTTCTTGTACAGTTGGGTTGGTACAGCACGTCCATCTTCTTGATGTTAATTTTCAGGCCAAACTTCTTTGATGCATCGGAGAAAGCGTCCACTATTTTCTGGGTCTCTTCAGCAGAGTGGGCAACCAGTGCACTGTCATCTGCGAATAGTAGCTCTCTCACCAGTATCTGAGTAGTCTTGGTCTTCGCTCTGAAGTGTGCAACATTGAATAGGTCAGCGCTCTGTCTGGACTGTATATAGATGCCATCCCCCATGTCTCGGAAGGCCTCATCTAGCATTGCTGATAGGAAGATGGAGAAGAGCGTGGGGGCCAGTACACAACCTTGCTTGACCCCATTGGTAACCCCGAATGATTCCGAGACTTCCCCTCCAGCACTAACGTTCGCCATCATTCCTGTATGTAGAGCCTCGATCATAGTTGTGAACTTCTCTGGGCATCCGTACTTCCTCAGTAGCTGCCATAGCCCGGTCCTCCCGACTGTATCAAATGCCTTGGTGAAATCGACAAATACCATGTACAGTGGTCGGTCCTGCTCAATGCACTTTTCTTGTAGCTGTCGGAGACAAAATATCATATCCACAGTGCTCTGGTTACCTCTGAAGCCACACTGTGACTCCGGAACTACACCAGGTGTTATGTGAATAGACAGTCTGTTGAGTAGGATCCTGGCGAAGATCTTCCCTGCTATGGAAAGAAGAGAGATTCCTCTATAGTTCCCACAGTCTTTTCGATCACCTTTCTTGTAGACGGTTACAATGCTGACACATTGATAGACACACACAAAAAGACATGCACAGATAGCACACACAGACACAGACACACACACACATGCACACACCCAACATACACAGACACACATACACCCAACCTGACTTTGCAGAGAGACACACACAGACAGAAGCACATAAACATACGCACACAGAGGCAGGCACACACACATATATACACACATACATACACACATATACACAGACATACATACACAGACATATACAGACAGACACACACAGACACACACATACACACACATACACAGAAACAGACAGACAGAGACACAGACAGACACACACAGATACATACACACATACATACCCACACATACACATATACAGAAACACACAGATAGACACACACAGACATACACACAGACAGACACACACAGACAGACAGACAGACACAAGCAGACACTAGACACACATTATATTTTGTTTAAAACCCTAGTGCCATGGGACTATGGCACTAATCCGTTCCCAGAATGTTACCCACCCAAACAGAAATACCTCGCTACAGTCCTGTCAGGTTCCAGGTCATCTCACATCACGGGGTCACTGCGATATGACCATTTGGGTCATAGCCACAGGACTTTTGGCAAGCTTGTCGAAATTATTTTTGGTTCTTTCAGCTCAGATTACTTCGAAACTAATCATCTTTAATCAAAATCACTCCGGACTAATGATTAGTAGCTTGTAACGATCAATTTGATATATTTATCTCAAAAATAAGACAAAAATCCAAATGCTATCGGACCATGCAACTTTAAACAATCACTGGGTGTTGTCAAGAATATCATTGTAATAATTTATTATATTTATTGTATATTTGGTAGTTAGAGTTTGAACTCACTTACGTAATGCCATCGGCATCGGGCGCCACATTTGCGTTTTGAGATTCCCGTTTCGATTTGTTGAAACTTCTGGCTGGATGAAACCATTTTATAACTACGGCTGGAGCATGTGTTGTTGCCCATGTATCTTCCCTCCTGCTGTATTCACAAGTTACATTGATTGCGGAACCCCAATTATATATACTTATTTCTGGTTTCTTTGTGGCCGAGTTCACCCGCAAAAAAATCATTCTGCAATGTTTTTTTCAGTGACTTCGTCGCCGATACGATTTAATAATAACGTGACATGAATTGTTCACCGGTGGTCATAGTATACATGATTGACATAGTTAGTGTCACCTCCAGTCTTGCAGTTGACTTGGGTAATGTAAACTGTGGCATTGAAAAGTTATTGACTAAATATAAGTGGTAATTCTGGCAAACAGTACGGTGTGTGGATATGTGTCCGTCCTTGGCAGCAACGAAATGGCAACGGTCGCTAGGTAACGGTAACCCCAGCCCCAGTTGTTAACCGTTTAGTTCGTCTATTTGACGTTAGGTGGCGCCACTAGTAGAATGGTTCTTGAGACCCCCGCTGCTGCCGGTGGCGCTTCGGTGCATCCGCTTTAAAACAAGCCTGTGAAGGCCAGGGGACCACACGATAATTCACATTGCGTCGTCAAGTGTAGGAACTAGTTGTAGAAAAGTGTGCGCGTATCTGCAGAGTTTTGCTTCTTCTCTCTAATAATATGAAAAAGCAATGCTTAGGACCGATCCCCCCCCCCCATCCACACATTCTGGGTATTTGTTTCCGCTAGTTGGTTCGCGTTCGAGCATGTTGTTGTATTTTCGGGTAAGATGGGTTGAAGTCAGCCTGTAATAGCCCTGTCACATTACGATGTTTCTCTCCAACGTGCGTCGACGTGTCATACGTCGGGAAGCGTTACGCGCGCGTTAGGCGCACGTCAGTACACTTTGAGTGACAGCGACGGTTGCACCCACACAAAAATTTGACGCGTGCTAACGTATGGGTGCGACCGTTTTGGGGACGTTAGGCGCACATCGAGATCCGTTGGACGCGCTGGAATAACGTTATGTGAACGGTATGCGCACGCCGCACCCGTGTGATGGTTGTTCCCACACATTGTGCCAAATTGTTGCTTTGTTGTTTTATGTCCTAGCTACATCTAAGGTGATATCACATTATCAGGGTGTCGCGCCAACCTCTTTTTGTTTTTTATCGCCATGCGTCGACACACTTTGGCCGCGCGCTACTATCACGCTGCCCTGATGTCAAACCTTTTCCCAAACCACCGAAAAGTTGGACGTGTCTCAACGCGTACAACTTATTTTGCGCGTTGGCGGCACGCCGGTGAGAAGCATCCTAATTTGACAGGGCCATTAAGTGACTGAAATTGTTGGGAATACACGAGTTCCGCGACGCATGCGCAGAGCGTAATCCTGACTGGACTTGTGGGTCACAGAGTCTGTGGAGAGGCTCGGTTGAGCAACTGACTCAGTCTTTTCGGCACAAATGTGGATTTATGGAGAAAACATACTTGATTGATTGATTGAAAAGCTCGATCGTCAGTGTAAAACAACATTCAATATTCAATATTGCATGCATGCGTCCATGTTTGTGCCAAATTGTTCTGTATTCCTATTACTTTTGAATAAAATTGACGTTTTGCACTGCGCGTATCGGCAAACTCAATGGCTGTTCATCTATTATAGCCGTGTTCATACGGGGCAATTAATTTTAATCATATAAATCGACTTGCCTAGTTCGGCTCAGATTTGGCTTGTGAACGCGCGTCTGAGTCGGTTTAGGACTGATTCGATTCATATAAATCGGATTTTATAAACCACCTCTGTAGGTAGTTTATATGAACCGAATTTTATGATTCGACTTATATCGCCCGTCTGAACGCAACCGACTTACTTGAGGCGGATTAAGGACGTCACACTATATAATATAATTTGGTCTATGAAACCACTAGCTGTGCACAGATATTTTTTTAATCATTTATTTTTAGTGTTTCACTGCCCAGCAGAAGTTTTGACTGTTCCAAACCAATACGATTCAATCCATACATATCTAGGTCGAACCCACACTCTCTCGGCCGATGTCGACGAACCCAAACTGGCGCTGGTTAGTCTGGACTTGCTCATGCACAGATATCCACTTCCGCCTTAAACCGATTCAAAGCACTGCCCGTGTGAACGCGAAACACTTTCAAACTAAATCGAATCATATGATTCGCCTTGTCTATATCGCTTTACATTTTGCCCATGTGAACACGGCTTTTGTTTTGGTGTCAGCGCCGTTTTCAGCGCATGCGCAGTCGGAATTACGAACTTGTCTATATGTCTGAGGTAAAGAGTGGACAGGGCCGCAGCAGTCAGCTGTGGATTCCCCTCGCACAATAACCGTCACACCACAGCCATAATATGTTCATAATTCCGCCTATCTATACTTTAATCAATCAATAGGATACACCTATAATAGGCCTTGGACCTGTTAGCTGCTCTTAATTAATAGAAATCGAGACTGACACCATAGGATTCAGTAGTAAAGGGTTCTAATAAATTGACTTAGTATGCCCTTCTAGGCAGCAACGAATGTTTAATAAGTTCATCAGTATCTAAAGCTGTATTCACACGGGCAAAATCTAAAGCGATCTCCAGGAGGCGAATCATATGAAGCGATTTAGATGCGCGTTCACACGGACACTGCGTGAGGCGGAAGTGGATATCTGCGCATGAGCAAGTCCAGGCTAACCAGCGCCATTTTGGGTTCGACGACGAAGGCACCAGAGAGTGTGGGTTCGGCCTAGATATGTATTTAATTAATCGTATTGGTTTGGAACGGTCAAAACTTCTGCTGGGCAGTGAAACCCTAAAAATAAATGATGAAAAAAATATCTGTGCATAGATAGCAGTTTCATTAATTAAATTATATAATATGCGCTTTTGATCGACCGGAAAGTCAACAAACTGAAGTGTCGACTGCGCATGCGTGTGACGTCCTAAATCGCTTGATATGCGTTCACACTGGCAAGATAAAATGTTTCAACATAGATCGCTTCCTGTATACCACCTAGCGAAGCGTTTTACATTAAACGATTTATATGAATCGATTCAGCCCTAAAACGCCTCACCGTCGCGTTCACATGGCAAATGTGAGTCGCAGTACGCGAGGCGTTTCGCGTGAGGCGTTTTAACTCGCCCGTGTGAATACAGCTCAAATTGAATATGTACAATACAATCTAGATAAGTGTTTTGGTTTTGAAAATTTGTTTTCATCGGGCTATGCAGCGTCAGATTTAATACAAGAATAATATTTAACAGAACGGACTTACTTTCGCTTTAAATAAACCAACAAAAAGTCGCAGGAAAAACAAACACCCGGCCATCATGTACACAAAATGTATCACACATTTAATTTACTCCTCACGCATGCTAACATATACAATCAAACAGGCAAATGATTCAATTAAATCCTACTACTCGTGAACAATGAAATCATCAGGTAGTACAGAGTCAACACGCTAACTTTAGAACCAGAATGGGAGAGGATGTGGAAGTCCACACACTTTACACTGATTTTAGGAAGCGCTTTATTTGTTTATTTGACTTATTTATAGTTACGCTTAAATTTCTACAGTAAACACATTTCGTTAGATAACATTACAATGTTTACATACACAATACCTACGGAAGTACTGACTAATTATGGTAGCATTTGGTGCAAAATAAAACTATATATATATATATATACTATCAGCCTTGCACGACCTGGAACTCAACGACCATGCACAACACAATAACCACCAGGCTTGCACGACCCAGAACCAGTGGCTATGCATGACTCGAAAACCAGTGAATGTGCACGACCCAGGAAGAAGCAGCTGTGCATGACCCAGGAACCACCAGTCATTTGCAACCCGGTAACAAGTCATGCATTACCCAGTAATTATCAGCCGTGCATGACCCAGGAACCAGCAGTCATGCAGGAACCAGGAACCAGCAACCGTGAATGACCCATGAACCAGCGACTTTGCATGACCCAGGAACCAGCGATAGTGCATGACCCAGGAACCAGCGACTGTGCACGACTCAGGAACCAGGAGTTGTGCATGGCCCAGGAACAAGCAGTCATGCATGACCAGAGAACCAGTGACCGTGCTCTATTTGAGAACCAGTGGCCGTGCCTAGCCCGGGAACCAGCGGCCGTACATGACTCCAGAGACTGGCCGGACGTGTCGTCTTTTTTAAAGCTGCATAGTTTGATGAAAGCATAAAATTTTCTAAATCAAAACAATCTACATTTTGTTTAGATATCCAACTTAGATACCGGTGTTCCCATTAGGTATGGTTACTGTTGAAGCTTATGGTGCCAAGAGTTTTGACGTGCTTGTCAAAATTAATTTTACATGCTTGCACTTCAAATATCTCAAAAGTTAGCCATTTGAAATTGTTACATAGGATAGATTATAACAATCAACCTAACATATTTATCTTTAAAAAACGGAAAAACTCAAAACCATCGGTCTATGTAACTTTAAAGTTGCAGTGTCCGATGGTTTTAAGTTTATATCATTTGCTGAGATAAATATATTAGGTTGATCATTATAACTTACCTTCTTTTTTAGTTTGAAGTAACCCAACCCATTTTAAATGGCTAACTTTTGAGATATTTGAAGTGCAAACATGCTAAATTAATTTTGGCAAGCATCCCAAAACTCTGATATCATAGGCTTCTACAGTAACAGGTTCTATTAAATCGGCTCAGTATTCCATTCTATGTGGTGCCAAATGTTTGATAAGCGCATCAGTATCTAAGTTAGATATGTAGAATCAAATCTAGATCATGGGTTTTGAAAATTTGAGGTTTTCATCGGACTATGCAGCTTTAAGCTATTTTTAAGCGCCCTCACACTGAGGACCTCAGTGTACTAGTGGCCTATCCGATTTTGGCCACTTTGAGCGTCCGCCCGCTGCCCCCGATGGCGATCATCCGGCCTCCGTTGCTGACGTCTATAGACTGCACAGGGTGGTTCCCCAGGGAGATCTCGCCCATCACCTGTGAATGTCAATCACATCTGGTTATCGCAATGAGATTCAGGTAAGGAAATGGTGTGAGATATGAGGAAAATTACCAATATATAAAAGTGTGCTATCAATGCAGGGATGAAAGTGGTCACTGTCAAAAAATTAAGCCAAGACTAACACATGTAGGCAGGTCCTGTTTTTATACTGGATTGCTATTTGTTTGACGGCCGGCAACATATTTACACCAGGCATGAAAGGTCCTGTCTGACACACAAATAACGGCAGTAAGTTTTCTATGCTTCTTTAGGCAGTGCTAGCTTATGAGGGCCCATCTACATTAAATATATGTATATAGAAAGCTAATTATCAAAATATTTTATAATATAAAAAATAGTGGAAATCAGTACAGAGCTGCAGATAGAGTTCAGAGTTATCATCACTTTCTTCCAGGGTATGAATATGTCAACTCAGAGTACCAGGTCAAACTCAAGAATAAGGATGTATTAACTCTGAAACCTGCTAAGTCACAACTCCAGGCTAAACTCCAGAAGAATCACACACTAACTCAAAAAATCCACCAGGACTCCAGTCAAGAACAAACACACACTAACTCGTATATCGCAAACCCACCAGGCCTCAAGTTCTTGCCAAACTCAAGAACAAGAGCATACTAATTGAGATAGACGACTAGCAAATTAGGTTAACCTTTCCCGATTGGTTGGTTAGTTTTGCGTCCTGGAAACATCTATGGTCATATCAGGATGGGTATACTGACTTGTGACAGTGCGCAGTCATGGCGACTTTATAGTGCTGCCCCACTGGGAGACCAGGTCACAAAAACCATAACCTGATAACAGTGATATCACACTCAGTCACATTATCCTGACACTGAGCCAACCAGTCCTTGACGTATTTTAATAATACCAAGCGCCTGGCTAGGAAGTGACAGGTATCAATTTTTAATTCATTGGTTTGACTCGACGAGGGTTTCCCACGATCTTCCAAAATGGGAGACGGACGCTCAACTCATTCAGCCATCCGGTCTAACCTTTTCTGAAGGGAGGTGGATGGCCTTCATGCTGTTTGTGCCACTGCCACCAGCTACGACAATATCGTTCTCGCAGAATCTCGCGCTGTACAGGTACTGGCCCTTTTCACCGCTTGGAAAGGGCACCGTCTGTAGCTTCTTGTTCATAGCAAAGTCATAAATCTCCAGGGCATCGTTGGCCACCCACGAGGCCGTCAGCACTTGGAGACCCTATGAATAGGAACAAGCAGAAACGATGAACACATGTTGCTTAACGTTGCATTTTCCAATGGCGTTAGAGTTGTTTTTTTCGATAAATATTCCGATTATATTTTTATTAATGTTTTTTTTTAATTGTGTGACATTTAAAAAAGAAGATTGCTACATATTTATTAATCGCTTAAAGCTGCATAGTCCGATCAAAACATCAACATTTCAAATTATAAAAAGAAACTGACCTAAATTTGATTCTACATATCTAACTTAGATACTGGTGCACTTATTAAGCATTTGTTGCTGCATATTATAAGAGAATAAGCCAATTTAATAAAAGCCAGTTACTGCTAAAGCTTATGGTATCAGTTTTGGCAAGCTTGCCAACATTAATTTGTCATCTTTGCACTTAAAATATCTAAAAGGTTAATCACTTAAAATCAAAGTTACTTGAAACTAAAGTGAGGTAGATTATAATAATGACCCCACTATATGTATCTCAAAAGGTGACAGATTAACTCAAAACCATCGGACTATGCAACTTCAAATGATGTATGCAAATAGCGACTAAGAGTTGTAGTTTTCTTTCATTGTTTTTCTGCGCTTCTGCTTGTCTTATATATATATGTATGTATATATATATATATATAGTATATATATATATATATATATATATATATGTGTGTGTATATATATATATATTATATCATAATCTAAAGCCCATTAATCTTACCTTAATGTCTAGTCCATCACCACAAATATGAGGTCCTGAAATAGACTTCACTAAGCCATTACTGGTTCGACAGTCCCACACCTGAAAACAAACAGAACGTTCATTAATAGAGGTTTACATTTTCTGAGGAGACAACATAACATTAATTCAATTAAGGCCGAGACAGAAGTATATGTATATAGTGGGTCTTTATTACACGGAAGAACTCAATGAACGTTATACAGTTTTGGTCAGTAAGAAGCCAGATCAGTCTCTCTCGTCATCTCAGGTCAGCTCTGATGGTGAGCTCCCGGACTCGAACCCTCAGCCCTACCTGTTTTCCTTATTTTTCGGTGTGGGTGGGTGGGCAAAGAAATGTTGTTGGTGGTTCAATGGCGATGGCTGCAGCAGTTGTGTCCTGGTCTGAACTGAGGCTCTAGGGTTTGTGGGAAAACTCCCAGTGTCGCCTCCTGGTGCCAAACTCGCTTACAGGCATTAGTTCAGGCAAGATCCATAAGGGGGCGCCAGTGCAGTTCGGCGGCCACTATGTTAGTGGCAATGCGTAGTGTGGGGGAGTTTTATACAGATGGTGTTGCCGGCGGGTCAGTGGGTTCAATAATGTCCCGTCTCGCCCAAGAATTATCCATGTTAACAATAACATGTACAATTGATTATGATGAAACTAGTGAAACAAAATAATAATGGACATACCAGATGCAAATGGATTTAGTAGAAGGATTTAGTTGTACAGAAATTAACCATTAACTTTTTTCTCATTCAAACTATGGGGTAGGGTAGTTAGGGTTTTCTTGTATGTCTTTTTAAAAATCAGAACTACTGTTTTCCTGTTATCTTTTTTTTTCAAATTGTTAGAAGAAAGTCGACGCTTTAGTTAGCTTAATTATATTATATTTGTAGTTTTTAGTTTCTATTTAGCAAGTATACAATCATGTTATACTTCATGTACTCTCAACATATTCCGTGTGAATGGACACTAAAAAAAGTGTTTTTGGTATTTTTATGGGCGGTTCCTTATCGTGAATGGGTAGAGACTTGTGATAGTGTGCACTGATGGTGAGTTTAAAGTGCTGCTCCACTGGGAGAGCAGACTGCTGGTACCATAACCCGATTTTCTACTCTTTTTTGTTTGTTTGTTTGTTTGTTTAACGACCCCCCAGCACAAAAAAGTAGACATCGGCTATCGGGGGTCGATTTTCCACTCAGTCACATTGTACATGTTGAAATAACATGGGTAATTCACGGGCGGGGACGAGACGGCAACAGCATACTTACTCATAACACCCACACCACCCTATGGGATTCGAACCCGAGATTCGATCAATGACTGCATGGCGCCGGTGCTGCCTCCTAGAGGATACCACCGCACCGACCGGCCGCCCCTCCCCATTGGACTCGTCCAACCCAACACCGGGTCAACCGATGAGCTGCTCGCCACTCAGCGACCAAACACCAGACAGTCAACCACGCTCAAATTTACCCCACCCACCCACACCTCTGGGATGAGGGAAAAGCGAGTAGGGTTGTAGGGTTCGAGTACTATATGCTGCGGTCCTCGGGCTCACTGATCGGGTGGGGAGGAGCCCCTATTGTTACCGGTGAAACATTTCTGACCTTAATGAACCCCGAAACCACCGGCTGCCTGCCACCGGGGGACACTTAAGTGATGGTAACACTATTATTGAACTGTTAGCGACCTAGATGATTTTGCCTCTACCTCATTGTACTTCAGATTGTTCATCTCGATTCTCCTGTAGCATGTAACTAGACACTTAATGACTAAATAAAACGCCGATATAACCAGTCGAGTCTCCGCCTTAGTGAATTATCCTGTTACTGAGCTAACCAGTCCTTGCCATATCCTAGTAATGCTGAGTGCCAAGCTAGGTAGCGACAAGTATCAATTTTGTATGTCATTGGCTTGACTCGGCCCAACCTTCTACATGGGAAGTATGCGCTCTTACTGATTCAGCCACCGTGTCCAGTCTCCAGAAGATAATAAGGTAACTTACATGTATATAATGAAGTATAGTATGTTTTGTATATACAGGGATGAAAGTGATCTCCGGGAAAAAAAGCGGAAATGCTGATATTCTCCCATAGGTTTAGCATTGTCAGGGAATCGCGGAAAATTCCCGGAAGTCGGGTTTCATATATATTGGTATACGCTGATATGATAGTGCTCCGCCGTTTGAAGCAGTTATTAATAGTATACACTGATAGTGCTGAGGCATCTGCACTACATATTAGTATACGCTGATGGTGCTGCAGCATAGAACAGTAGGGCCTATAGTATATGTTAATGGTGCTGCGGGATTGAAAAATCTCGGAAATCAGCGAAATCGCGGAGATCTTTCATCCCTGTATATAACACATTTTAAATAGTCTGTATTACTATTAGGTCTTAAAATAACATACATGTATATAATGAAGATGAGTACGTTTTATACATCGCACATGTTATTGTTACATAGTCAGTATTAGGTCTTCTTTTCTCTGGACATGACCAAAGCTACATATCACTGCAACCATCCATACTTGCGCTTCAAATCTTCTTTTTTTAAATTGGTAGATTGTGGAATTCAAATCCATGTGTTCGAACCCGGGTCTCATCAAACCAATGACATACAGATTTATACTTGTCACTTCCTAGCCAGGCGCTCA
>CM059192.1:27282683-27460183 GCA_030323885.1 Branchipolynoe longqiensis
TCTCATACTTACAGTTAGTATGTCGTTGTAGATAAAAACTGTCGGAGCAACTCAACGAACGTCCTCCCGTCGTGAGTTGATTATGCTAATTGCTGGACCTGGATGTGCTTCCTTCTCCCTCGGCTGAGCGAGTGTCACGCCCCGCGCAGAGGAGTTAAAGAGGTGCCTGCCAGGACCCCCACCTCCACATATGCACTTTCCCACAGACAGGCCAGCATATACCACAGCCTTTGATGAACTAATTGTGGACCACTGGTTGGAATGGAAAATAGCCCAATCTGCAAATGGGTCCACTGAGCAAGATCGATAGGATGACCAGCACCTTCACAGGTGGACATGCTACTGCCTGAGCTATGTCCCGCTCCCTTAAAAACACTCTCTTAGTGCCAAGCCTCACCTGTGGCGATCTCCTCGCAGGTGCCGTCGACCCGACTACACAGGTTCACCTGCCCGCCGGCACTGGCAGCGAGGAACAGGAAGTGCTGCTTTGGGTGGAAGCGCACGCAGGAAACCGCCATGCCCGTACTCTTGGCCTTCTTCACTTCCAGCTCATTCTTCTTCGACTGTGTCGATAACACCTGCGAAGTGAAGCTCGGAATCAAACTGTGCCATTTACATATTAAAGTTCCATAGTCCAATGGTTTTCAGTTTCTGTCTTTTTCTGAGATAAATGAGCCTGTCTCAAAAGGTGACAACCCTTTCTTTTTTTTTGTCTGCGTAACGATTGACACAAAACAGCACTGAAACGGTTACACTGAAAACACAAGGACATTTGCTTCAAATCAATATGTATTCTATTGGGATTATGAAACACCATAAATCAGCAAATGCATAAGCATATATTATGTTGATCGTTAACAAAGTTTTGTCCCAAATTACTTATCACCTTTTGCGACAGGCTCAAATATATTAGGTTGACCACTATAACCTACCTTACTTTAGTTTGAACTAACTTTTATCATAAATGGCTAACTTTTAAGATATTTGACGTGCAACCATGGAAAATTAATTTTGGCAAGCACGCCAAAACTGACACCATAGTCTTCTGCAGTAACAGGTTCTATTCAATTGCTTCAGTATTTCCTTCTGTGTGGCAAATGTTTAATAAGTGCACCAGTATCTAAGTTAGGTATATAGAATCAAATCTGGATAATTGCTTTGGTTTTAAAAATGTAGTTTCCATCGGATTATGCAGCTTTAAGAGGGGAAATGGAAGTGCACCTTCATGCTTGTTATATGCGCTCATGTCGTACGTACTATACCGCTCTTGTCAGTTACTGTCTTTTTTCTTTTTTTTCAAAATTTGTATTCCATTTGACTAATATCTTTTTTCAGCACCGAGGCGCTGGTCTTCCGGCCTTAACAATTATAGTGCAGATGAACTATTTATGGCTGAGATGATGAGATGGTATGAACAATATAGACAATAGTAGGTTAAAATCAGGCATTAAAAATATAGTGGAGATCTTATTTTGCACATGTAGAGTGGAGAAGAGCTATTTACCTTTAGAATATATCAGTGATTTTACATTGATACAATGGGAATGACTTGCTGATACAGGTAGTAGTGGATTTTGGATTATGCAAATAATGGTTGCATGACTCATTTAAATTGTCTTGGTCAACTATAGCTTTGTCGTTAATAAATGTTTTATTGGTTTAGTCAGGTGTTATAGGCTGGTGGGTATACTTTGATGGTTGTTATTTCTTGTATTCTTTTTGCCAGGGGGTTGGGGGGATTTCAGAGAGGGAGGGGAATATGTATTTATTTCTGTTCTCAATTGTTGTGGTCTATCCAGGTAGGTTTACTAATGTATGGTACAAATGGTTGGAAGACCAGTGTTTTGATACTGAGGAAAAAACTATATTCGGGCGAATATAACTATATTTACCCCCTCCCCCTCCCCCCCCCCACACACACAAAATGGCACACATCACAAAAGAAAAAAGAAAGTAGTGAGGATAACTAATACAGATGTGTCATATTCCAATCAGCTGTAAGAAAGAAAGGTTCAATTTGTTGAGAAGAGCAATTGTATTTATTTATATAAGGGTGATTATGATGAATGTAATTTACTTATTTCAAAAGAGGGGAAGCACTCGTTGATCTCGCGCCCTCCTTCACACACACGCGCGCACACCCTCACACACACACACACACATATATAGTATAGTTATACGAGTCTTACCTGGGTATAGATGATGGATAACTGTTGTTTTCCCGAGGTATAAGCCTCGGGTAGACGTGGGCTAGGGAGAAGGAAGCACATCCGGTCCAGCAATCTTTACCTACTTATTCAGGATAAAAATGATCTTTAATACAATGGATACTATGATTTTCCCGTAATGGTACACCAACGGAATAGACGTGGTAGGGTGTGGTGGGCAGGCCCTAGCCCACGTCTACCCGAGGCTTATACCTCGGGAAAACAACAGTTATCCATCATCTATACCCAGGTAAGACTCGTATAACTATACTATTTTACCTCGGTATACAGCCTCAGGCTAGCCTCAGGCTAGGGAGACTTTTACATAATTCATTTTTATCCTTAATCTCATTCATTTTTATTATAACATGTTTATGTGTCATTGTATTAGTAATTGTATCATTCAAAGTTTTTGTTCTCACCTATTCTTGTTAGTTGGTGAGCAGGCGCTTTGCAATGCCGGTAGGCTTTTCTAGTCGTTTGTTGTAATGTTTTGCAAACGACTTAGCCGTCTTCCAGCCTGCGTGCGCTAGTATTCTTTTTACAGAAATACCGAGCAACCGTGCCTTGGAAACCATGGCACCTCTGGTTGAGTGGGAAGAGTATTTGCCCGTATCCACTCCAGCCAATTTCAACACCGTGATTGTCCATCTGGCAAGGGTGTCTCTTGAAATTGCGTTATGTGGCTTTATGAAGCTCACTAATAGTTGTTGTGATGCACGTAAGTTCTTTGTCTTGGATATATAAGCCCGTATGGCTGACACAACACATAATTTACGATCATTTGGAAAGTAGTCTAAGTGAACCGTAGATAAAGGGTCACCCAGCGTGTTTGATTTTAGCAATTGTGCTAAATCAAAGGTAGCTTGTTTCTTGTCTATTTCTAATCCCGTTAAGGATAAAGCAATAATCGTCTGTCCTCTGTGTCCCGTTACTAATAGTAACAAGACCGCGACCTTAAAACCTAACTGTTTTATGTCTAACCAAGAGTTGTGAGGCCAAGCCTGGAACAACTTAAATACTATAGAAACATCCCAAAAGTGACTATACTTTGGTTTTGGCGGATTCCTTTGATAAATCGACCGAAGTAAATAACGAAGGACATAATGTTTACCAATTGTTTCGCCGTCAATTCTAGGTAATATAATTGATAATGCACATCTTGCCGCATTGACCGCCCCAAAACCTAGTCCCTCATCCTCTAGGGAACGAAGAAAACGAGCTACTTGTGCAATTGTTGGATTTGTTGGCTTAACTTTCATTAGCAAACAATGTACACCCCATTTCTTTAAATAAGTTGTGTACATTTTAACAGTTCCTGGCCTCCATGCATCTGCTACTATCCTATCTTCCGTAATCTTGTCTAAACCAAATTGCTGCAGCTGTTTCCTTAGAAAAGGAATGCCAATAGGGGTGTGGCTGACACGTCGCCATGAACCACTAGCGGTCCGTGGTGCGTTAGGTTCCCGGGTTTTCTTGGGAATCGTATATGTTCTTTTGCCAGTTGTGTAACTGCTGGCAGCCAAGGTTGCGTGTCCCAATCGGGGACAATCAGTACGGCGTGTGTCCCCTCCATGCTGATTTTTCTCACTACTCGACTGATAACACTAAACGGTGGGAAAATATAGAAAAAATTATTTTCCCAGGTAATAGTAAATGCATCAACTTTCCAAGCATCCGGTTCGGGATGCCAAGAAACATAACAGGGTAACTTATTATTATTTCGTGATGCAAACAAGTCAACTTTAGGTGTCCCCCATTTTGCACAAATAAACTTAAACCAACGTATTGTCAGTGACCATTCTAAATGGTCATGGAATTTTCTACTCTTATGGTCTGCTAATGTATTTTGTGACCCTGGAATATACGCTACAGTCAGCCAGACTTGTTGAGCCTGTGCCCAGTTCCAAATCAGTTTAGATAACCGATTGCAAGGCTTTGATTTGGTTCCACCCATGTTACGGATATATGCCATAGCAGTAGTGTTATCAGTTAGTATTCTAACTTGTGATTTAGGTATCTTTACTAAGCTACGTAGACCCAAATAAATAGCACGCAACTCTAGCGCATTAATGTGATCTGACTCTTCATCATGTAGCCATCTACCTCCTGTTGCTACCCCATCACAATGGGCTCCCCACCCTTCTAAAGAAGCATCAGTGGTAATCACTGTATTTGGTTCCGCCATGCGGATTGGATTGGGTGAATTTGCGATATGTTGCATCCACCATTGAATATCCTGTAATCCTTCTTCAGAAATAAACATCTTTCGTTCAAAATTACCTTTAGTGCGTGCTAATCCTAAATTGTTATCTATTTCTAGAGATTTAATATGGGCTTTCCCATATAGAATAGCGGGTGCATATGATATCATAATCCCGATAAGAACTGCGACCTGTCTAATCTTAGGTTTCGGTAACTTAAGAAGCTGGGTCGCTGTGGTCATAAACTTAGTTAACTTTTATTCTGTTATCGACACTGTGAGGGACTGTGTATCAAGAATAAACCCTAAACATTTAAGTTGTTTTGTTGGTTGAAGCACTGACTTATGCGGATGTACAAAAAAAAACAATTTAGTGTGTAATGCACATAAATCCAAAACGGCGTTTACACAACCAATGTGTGTTGACGCCATTATAAAGGAATCATCTATGTAAGGAAACATTATGTGACCATACCGTGCCATAAGTGAAAAAACAGGTTTAAGCAGTTTAGTGAAGAAACGTGGGGCACAAGCTAAGCCATTTGGCATACAGGTAAACTCATAGAGTTGGTTATCCCAAAGAAAACGGAGAAATTTCCGATGTTGTTCCACTATGGGAACTGTGTAATATGCATCTTGTAAATCAACACTAGCCATCCATGCATTTGGTGTAATAAGGTCTCGTGCCGTATCTAGTGAAAACATTTTAAAATGTTGATATTCTACCATTTTATTAAGGGTTGTTAAATCCAGAATCATTCGAACATCCCCATTAGGTTTGGGTCTCGAGAAGATGTTTGAAATAAACTCTCCAGGGCAGTGTGTAACCTTTTGGATAATTCCTTTGTCAAAATATTTTTGTACCTGTTCAGTTAGTGCCTCTCGTTCAATTTGTTCAATTTGATAGGGAAACGAAATTCTCCCTTGTACAGGTATTTGTATGAAGGGAATTTGAACACCTTTAACTATTTGTAAAATATCTTGGTCACTAGTAATTTGGTCCCATTCAGAAATATGATTATGAATATTCCCAGCCACAAAGTTGCTTACAATTTGTGTGGTTTTAGAGGCGACGGGGACTTGTAAAGTCTGTGTGTGGGCCTCTACTTGGACCCGCCCCTTTGGAAGGGTCTCGGGGAGTTGAAGCCGCGGCCCAGTGGCCGTGCGGTGTTGTCGGTCCAGCCTGGGCGGGCGCCCCGGCCCCGGAAAGACTGGCTGAAGTGTGAGCCCGGTCTGGAACCTCTGCCGAGCCGTCGTGGACGAAAATCCCCTCGTGACCTTTTGAAGCGTGGGGCTTCCTGCTTCTTTTTGCCATCCATATTTTTGCCACTTTTCGCTGCGGTTTCCACCTCTTTATAGAGGTATTGTAGTTGGCCGCCAAACATTTTCGTTTTGTCCAAAGGCTTCCCTTTGATCGGCTCTGGGGCCAGAAAGAGCGTATACTCTTTCCCATCATTGTCCGTGACCTTCTTTGAGCGGGCCACCTCTTTGCCGGCGTCTGTGCAAACCGACTTAAAGACATTCTCATATCTCCTGTAGGACAAGTAATTACCTGCCGCTGTTAACAGTGCAATGCCTTTGTCCATGGTTTTTGCCAAAGATGAGAACTTATTTTCTCTTTGCATTCGATTTGCCACCGGAGCGATGGCCGTTAACGTACCGAGCACCGCCTTATGGGCTATGTGTAACACGCTCTCAAATTTCTTACGGTCTTCCGTCATGTTAACATCTCGATCCATCTGTTTAATGATGGAGTTAGGGACACCTTTAATGCCCGTCAATTCATCCCCTAACTTGGAGATAACTTCCGCCGGTTTGAAGGTACGGAAATGACCATTAATGGTCTCGCGCATAACCGTGGTAGTTTTAACCCGCTTAGCTTTCGGCTTCTCCACCTTCTTAGACACTTTGCCACCAATGGCAGCATAGACACCTTCATATTGTGTGTCTGAGTCTGATTCCGTGGAAGTAGAATCTGTGGAGGAATCAGAAGAAGAATCTTTCTTCTTCTTCTTCTTCTTGGACTTGGTCTTTCGCTTCTTGCGAAGCCCGGTCTTGCTACGTTCTTTGGTGAAGTCATCACCAGAAGAAGTAACGTGTTTCTTTTTCTTACTCCGTTTAGGAGGAGGAGGAGGAGCCCTCGGCTCGATCGCCGACTCTGTCTCTGAGAAATCTTCCCAGTCCGACTCATCTTGGAACTCCGGCCTATGTCGTTTAAGAGACATCGGTGGTTTGAGAGACAGAATATGACTCTCCATAGCCGTCCACCGAGCCTGCCAGTCAGGAACTGTAGGGCCATCAAGCACTGTCTCTTCCTCCGGCTCGGAGAGTATATGCGCCCCGGGTTGTGGTGAGGGCACTGCCGACAACACTGGCGAGGAGTCATACTCCTCGTCCGATGCCCTGGGAGCACGTCCCTCGGCTGCTGCTGCCATGCGCTTACTCCGCTTCGTGGCCATCGGGATCTGGAACCAAACATGTTGGTCAGTCTCGGTATTTATAAACATCACAATTTTGTTGTTTAAAACGTAATTGGACATCTAGTGGTGTTAGAGAACGTGTTTAGACCGTTATAACACAGGCGTAATAAGCTAAATTTGTGCGTGGATTGTGGGTCAAGCCCTAATCTTACGCGGGGTCGGGACCAGTGTATCGGCTCGCCCATCCCTCTGTTCCGCACACTTCTCCCCCCTGCGACTACCACGCCAGCAGGTTGGAGAAAATGCTATGAAACTCGGAGAAACGCCTGAAAATATTGTGGGGAGTCTATAAAAGAAACCCAGGAGCATCTCCAACACCAATATTAGAGTCCGAGAGAATTTCCACAGGAGATGAGGCAAAGCCCACATCTCTACCCATGTTCACACGGGTGTTGACAGAACCGCTAACCATCGGTTTCGTTCCTTCGAGAAGGAATCTAGAGCGTTCTATCCTTGGCTTTTTATAACCGACATAACTAGTCCCAAAAAGGACCAAAGAAAGTTCTGAACTTTCTATAGCGATGCTATAATGCATCATAATTAAGCTAACCACAGTTTTTATTATACTTACTGCGTATTTGCTTGTGTGTAGACTAAATTTGCGGGAGCAACCCAACGAAACGTAATTCCAATCGTGAGTTGTTTATGCTAATTGCTGGACCGGATGTGCTTCCTTCTCCCTAGCCTGAGGCTAGCCTGAGGCTGTATACCGAGGTAAAATATATATATATATATATATATATATATATATATATATATATATATATATATATGTGTGTGTGTGTGTGGTTGGGTGGTTGGTTGTTACGTCCTAGCAACATTTAAGGTCATATCAGGATAGATACCGACTTGTGACAGAGTGCACTCATGGTAACTCTATAGTGCTGCCCCACTGGGAGACCAGTATCAATTTGTATGTCATTGGTTTCGCTCGATTCGAACCCGTGGATTCGAATCCCACGATCTATCAAGACGGGAGACAAACGCTCAACTCATTCGGCCATCTCGTCTGGTACAGTTGGTTAATGAGGTGATGTGTGTGCAGACTGCTCCCTCGTAGTGAGACAATGTGCAGGTGTTTTGGGTAGGATCTGGCTATAATTGTGTACAAGTTCTCACGTCTATGGCGCCATCGCCGTAGCCGACCACAAAGATCTGCCGCTCTTTGGAGAACTGGGTCGTGAAGACGCCGAACCGGGAGTCGTCATAGTCATAGGACATGTGTTCTTCTACCTTCTCGAAGAAGTTTGGGATCTCCTCGCCTGCAGATGAGAGGAGAGGGTTAAGTTTATACAGGTTTTGGAGGAGAATAAGTTACTTCAACCTGAAGTAATGGAGATTATAATAATCATTTTAATGTATTTATCGCAGAAAATTGCAGAAATTCAAAACCATCAGACTATGCAGCTTTAGTAAGTGCACCAGTATCTCAGTTGGATATGTAGGTTCAAATCCAGAGAAGTATTTTGCTTTTGAAAAATTGATGGTTTTATCAGACCATGCAACTTTAACTTATAGGGTCCCCTTACCTGCAGATAATAGGATAAGGTTGACTTCAGGGGCTTTTCAAGATATTTGAGACTGTCTCAAGAGGTGCTAAGCAATATGGGACAAAACTTTGTCCATTGTAATGATCAACATACTATCTGCCTCTGTATTTGCTCAGGATAAACTGATTTGTTTTTTACATGGTGTTTCATAATCCCAATAGAATACATATTGATTTGAAGCAAATATCCTTGTGTTTTTTCAGTGTAACTGTTTCTGTGCTGTTTTGTGTCAATCGTTACAATGGACAAAAAAAAAGAAAGAGTTATCACCTTTTGAGACAGGCTCATTTATTCAAGTAACCAGGAGTTCTCAGTGCATTTCCAAATTTTAAGCCATTTCAGCAAAGATAATCAAATTACATGCCTTCTCAGGATTGTGCAAATCCTAAGAAACAAAGCATGTGGAAAAGATATTTAGTTTGCACCGGTAGTTTTTAAACTATTATCTTACATCACAAATGCAATTGCAACTGTCGAGGGGCGGGGCGCGGGGTGGGGGGGGATGTTGCACCAAATGTGAACAGCACGCCTAGAGCGGGATTCGAACCCTAACATTGCTACCATTCCAATGAGGGCGTCCTAACCATTAGTCTATCTAGATTCCCTGATGCAATCCACCCAGCTACTTCTACTTATGTAACTGTCTGTAAGTGGTATTTCAACTGGGGAGGTAAGTGCAACTCGCTACACCACGAAAGTCAAGGCGGATTCAATCAACAATAAAGTCCCAGTCACGCTATGGTTTGCGACCACTTTGCTACCACTTTGGACAAAAGAAGCCAGTCATCGGTGACCTCCTTGCGACCAAGGCAACATATGAAAATGGTTGCCAAACTCCGGCTGACCAATTTGGTTGCAAGGAGGGTTTTAGTGCAGCAGGTGCAATCTCCTTGCAATCGAAATGGTCGCAAAGAGGTCGGCGACCACTGAGGCCCACTTTGTGACCAATTTGCGATCTCTTTGCGACCAACCCTTTCTTTGTGGTTGCAAAGTGGTCGAAAAGTGGTCGCAAGCAGTTGCAAGCTGTAGTGTGACTGGGGCTTCACTGTTCCGAACACACTAAACATTCTCAACTCAAAGACAGCGACGCTACAACAGAAACAAAGTAATTGAACTCAAAGCCACACACCAACCTGACTCGATAGCCTTGCCGGTGCTGAGAGCATCTTTGAGGCGTCTTTTCAACATTGTACTCATCGTTACCTCACTCCGTCAGCCAGTGACTTGTTACCAGCGCCTTATGCCATGCTTCAAGAAAGCGACACAACAACAACAAACTAATTGAACTCAAAGCCACACACCAACCTGACTCGATAGCCTTTCCAGCGCTGAGAGCGTCTTCGAGGCGTCTTTTCGACATTGTGCTCATCGTTAGCTCACTCCGACAGGCCAGCGACTTGCTACCAACGTCTTTTACCATGCTCCTTCCTCACCTGTCACAGACACCGGACATCACACAGTCAGCAGGTCAGCATTTGTATACTTAGATAGAAAGTATCTGTCTGTCGGACATGGCGTGTGCAGGTCCAATGGAGAGGCACACTAGCACTGGGAGGGGACTGTTAACTTACACAGGCCACTGTTACACGGTTAGTCTCTGTTTGAGGTTTTATGTACCACGTTCCCGATGCTCTGCGCTAGATGGTGCGTGGTGCAAAAGCGGATAAGTTGTATAAATATAAGTTGCATACATCGTAGCTAAATATTCACCCACGAGTAGGGACTGTGTGAGTAACTAAGGAGTAGGTGGCAATGCTTTGGTTTTGACACATAACGATCCATGAATTCGATGAGAAAATCAATCAAGCCGTCAATCAATCGACAGGAACCAGTTAATAAGGACGGGCAGCAGCATATGTGTATGTGTGTATGTGTATGTATATATGTGCAGACAACCGCCCAGACCCGACCCATGTGTGTGTGGGTCCATGTGTGTGGGTATGTGGGTGTGTGTGGGTGTCTGTATGAGTCGGTGTCTGTGTCTATGTGTGTCTGTGTGCGTGTGCGCGTGAGTACCCAGACCAGACCACCCACCTGTTTCCCACCCCTGACAACCATAACGGGAACAAATAGGCAGAGGGCCGAGCTAACCTGCCATCTGGGGGCTAGAAGGAAAATAGCATTGGAGTTCATTTTACCATTAAATATTTGTTGGTTTAAGTTTTACGTCCTGGCAACATCTATGGTCATATAAAGACGGGTACCGACTTGTGACAGTGCGAACTCATGGCGACTTTATAATGCTGCCCCACTGGGAGACGAGGCCACCAGCACCATGATCTGATATCCCACTCAGTCACATTATCCTGAAACTGAGCCAACCAGTCCTTACCCTATCCTAATAATGTCGAGCGCCTGGCTAGGAAGCGACAAGTATCAATTTTAAAGTCATTCTATTGAATATGGTAGATGGGTTTGGCTAGCATCATCCTTGTGTGGGGGTGGGGGGCGATCTTCCTTGTCGGCATACCCAAATGAATCTTTACAAATTAATAATAGCTAACTACCAAATGTAACTACACCAATTAACAGCTTAGAAAATAACATTAGTTTTGCTTCTGACTTATAGAATACCATCATTTTCAGACAAACAGCACACATAACCTAATGGCCCTGTCACACTACGACGTAATGACGTCAGCGTAGGGAGAACGTGAAGAACGTTGAACTTCTCGGCGTAGTATGCAAATTTGGGCACAAGTTGAACGTGGATGCAGCGTAGTGGACGAGAGCGTAACATCGGTAAAGCGTAGTGATACCATCATTCAACGAGAGAGGACAACATCACTACGCTCACGGAACGTTATGAACGTTATTCCATCGCCAGAAGAATGTAACGTGATGTTAGCTACGTCATGAGACGTTGAACGTATGTTGAATGCACGTTCTCCTGATGTTCTCCTGATGTTCTCCTGACGTTCCCATTACGCCACGTGGCCATTTGCACTCGGCTTAATGTGGGTCAACGTAGTGAGCAGCGTTGGAAAAACGTCCGTTTAACGTCATTGACATTCACTGAACGTGAACAGAACGTACGGCGAACGTAAACACTTACGTTCGAGCTACGTCAAAAGTTTTGAACATGTCCAAAACCTTGACGTAACTCGACGTAACACAACGTAATGTGATGTAGCTCGACATCATTCTAACGTCATTCTGACGTCATCATGATGTAACCCAACGTAATGACAAAAAATGACCACGTTAGGCCCACGTTGGCTCGTTACATCGTAGTGTGACAAGGGTATAAAGCACTAAATGTGGCTTGCCTCCAAAAAGTACATACTTTTTTTAAGGGGTGGGGGTGGGGCCTTTAAATTACTCCTTTCTTTTAAAAAGAGAATAAAATGCCCATACATCCAGTATCACTTTGCTATTGGTTCAACACTAAACTCTGATTAGAATGTCCAAAGTGTGCTTTCGCCATTGTATAATCAAAACCAATAGATGTCGGTACACTTCCTACTTCTTCTGCCTTGAAACCCAGCCGGAGAAGGATCAATAGTTTATTGCAATATTGATGCCCCCTATCTTCTTTTCCTCACACTGCTCACGTGAGATTCGTATTACCCGTAGACTGAGATTGTTCTTTTGTAGTAAAACAAACTTGCAATTTCTAGTGCCTTCCGTCACAGAAGATACACATGAGTTGTTTTCACAAAAGTTTGTCCATGATGGGTTACTCAACATGAAAGCTCATAATATTCTTGTTTAACATGGATTATATCAGAGAGTGTGTATAGATGAGAGGGGCAACTCTCATACTAGACTGTGTAACAGCTGTCGACTGTGGCACTCCAAGTGGTGGTTGTTGAACAGTTTGTGACACAGCTGTACGCGTACCGGCAAAACGTGAGTTTGCCACTACGCGCAGTGCAAAACGTTAGTTTTATTCAAAATTAAGAGAAATCGAGAATCCTAACCATATCAATTTATTATAATCCTTTTGGTAAAGAAAGATCTTTTCTATTGAGTTTGCCTCAATGCATTGTCAATGGCCGTGTGCAATCTTCATACAGAAAAAGTGACATATCTCTAAAACCACACCACCTAGAAACAAATCGCTTGGTACACATATAGAAAACATCTGTACCAAAAACATTATATTAAATTTATAAGGTTAGGGTTCTGGATTTCTATTAATTTTGAATGAAACTAACGTTTTGCACTGCGCGTACCGGCAAATATGATAGTTATACTAGACTTACCTGTAAGTTGACGTATTACTGAGATTCTTACGAATCTACGAATACGAAGTTAAGGATCAGGGGAGAGGATAAGCCCGCGCATGCCGGAAGTAGCCTCAGTTTTCGTAGTTGGAGGGGAACAAAAAACCTAACCTCATGAGGATCAGGGCTCCCTACCCCTAAGTACCCTTACTTTCCCTAATTTTATAAAAGAAATTATACTCGAGTAAATCTCCGGGTATTATTTCTTATGTAAAGGTGTGGGTGGGTGGGCCCCTGATCCTTAACTTCGTATTCATAGATTCGTAAGAATCTCAGTAATACGTCAACTTACAGGTAAGTCTAGTATAACTATCATATTCTTACTTCATCTTCCGAATACCGGAAGTTAAGTATCCGGGGAGAGACTTTGAAGCATGGTTTTTTGTGACCCAACTTTGCTTCTTCCTCCTCCCTTCAACTTCTTCCTCCTTCCTTGTCTTTTCACTGTAATATACAACTTCAGAGGTGCCTCCGCACATATATTATTCACATATATATAATTCTATTATATCCCTGTGTCTGTTTTAATGTTTTTCTTACTTGGGTAACCTGTGTACGCATACGTGTCCATTAGTGGTGTGCGTATGTCTACAGCAATTTCCAACGTAAATTTTTTTAATTTTTTTGGAACTTTCCCCTAGTATTTTTATTTTTCAATCACCAATTTACAGCATTTTGACTTAAAGTTGGCATGGTCCGATGAAATATAATTTTGTCAAAATTAAAACAAACTACTTACATTTGATCCTATATATCCAACTTAGATACTGGTGTAATAGCTAATGATTTTGGGACAGTGTATACAGTATAACCAGTGAATTTTATAAACACTCACCCCTATTAGACACTCACTTTGAAACACCCATTATGCAGGGAGGCCATTAACCAACTAGGGCAATCTCATGACCTCATTAGCTCCCCCCAACCAAGTAGGCCTGCTGTGCAGGCCATAGAGGTGAAGGGGAAATGAGGTGATGTGTCTGTGTGTGATTATGTCTCTTTTTCCTGGCCTGACTTACAGAGACACAGAGACAGACATACACACAAACATACACACACAGACAGATATGCACACAGACAACACACCCATACACAGACAGACATACACACACACATACCTAACACACATAGATAGACATCACACAAACAGACATTCCCAGACAGCACTACACAGTCACAGAAATACCCAGACATCCCACCACCTAAAATACAACTCAGACAACCACGATACACTCCGACCTGACTTTGCAGAGAGAGAGACACCCACACAGACACATAGACACCACACACAGACAGAGGCAGACACACACATACATATATGCCGCAAAGACTTACCACACACAGGACATACACACACAGACATACACACAACAGGACATTGCAGAGACATACACACATAGACATACACACACAGACACACATACATATACATACGACGGACATACACACAGACATACACACCACAGCCAGGGGACACACACGAATACATACACAGACATACACACATACAGACACCCATAGTATTGACACACAGACAGACATACACAGACAGACACACATACCAGAAACACACACATGTACACACCTCCCCGACCATACACAGGACACACATACACCCAACCTGACTTTGCAGAGAGAGAGCCACACACACACAGTACACACACAGACACCCAAGACAGACACACCACACAGGACATACACACACAGACATTACACACCACCACATACACACAACAGACACATACATACACATACATTTACATAACACATACATACATACACAGGAACACATAGTACACATAATACCACATACAAACACAAGACATTACCACACTTACATATACAACACAGACAGACACACATTGATAGACACACCACAGACAGACATGCATAGACAGCCACAACAGACACACAAACACACAGGATGCACACACCGACATACACAGACACATGCACCTGACCTGACTTTGCAGAGAAGAGAGGACACACCACATCAGAAACACATAGACAGCCGGCACCCAGGCAGAGGCAGCCACACATTATACATGCACACACATACATTACACAGAGGGACACAACATACAGCATACACATGCATACACAAATACACCACAGACATACATACACACATACATACACACATACACAGCACAGAAACACACAGATGGACACACCAGGACAGACACACAGACAGAAACACACAGAGATACCATACAGACATACATAGACAGGACACACAAGCAGACAAACAGACACCACATTTTTTCTTTTTAAAAAATTGGAACTTTCCCTTGTATTTTTATTTTCACCAATTACAGCATTTGACTTAATAACCGTAATTATTTAAGAAACCTGTACTCTCAGTACATTTCATACTATGTTGTAACCGTTTCCTGTCTTCCAAACAGTATTCAATACAAATTTATATTTCTTTCATTCAGTCCTTGAATTATAACCAAACTACCATTCACTTTACTTTAACGTTAATTTTGTAACTGTCAATGTTATTTAGTACCGTGATTAACATATCTTAATTATTAAACCGTGGTCCGATTGTACCATGTACAATCCTCCATTTGACCTAGTTCTTAAGTTAACCTGTTAATTTGTAACAACTTTTTAACTTTTAACTGGCTTCCTGATAACTTGTGTTCCTATTTTAGCAATGTAATGACTTTTTGTAGCCTATTCATTTCTATGTATGGGCTTTTAACGCTTATCCGTGTTTACAACAGGGTACCACTTATTTTTCTTAACTGTATGTCCCCCTTTTTTCCACGAATCTTTTCCTTACATAGTCTTATCATCCTTTTAAACTTTTCTATTCCTAGCCCTGCTCAAAATCATATTTTGTACCTCGCTAGGGTCTTCCAAAGACTTATGGTAGAATTTCGCAAAGCTCTTGCTGTCCCTCCAGCATGCGTTTCGCATAATCGCATTTAGATTTGCTCCTAGGGCCTTTGCCGTAGAGGCTGATGCGCCTCTTGTACTGTGACCTTTGTACCTCTCTGTATCAATTCCTGCTAACTTTAATACAATTATTGTCCAACGTGCTAACGTTGCCCTCGAAATTGGCTCATGTGGGCCTATGTAGGACAACAACAGTTGTGTATTTTTTCTTCTAATTTTTTCTGTTCTAGCTACATAGCTTTTAATAGCTATTACCACACATAACTTCCTATTTGTTGGGTACGAAAAGAATCTTATCGAGTCCAAAGGCTGTCCTAATTGATTGTGTTTCAACAGCTTGCTCATTTTGAATACCACTGCATCCTCCTCTATTCTCATCCTATCTACCGTCAAATTTAGGATAGTCTGCCCCCTCTGTGATGACACTAGAAGCAGTAGGATAGTAACCTTATAGGAAAGGAATTTCATGCTCATTATATCATTGTTTTGTAAACCTTCAATCCAATTCAGTATCACCTCCACTCTCCAGAAGCTGTCATATCTGGGTTGTGGGGGCCTCTGCTCATAACAGCTTTTACAAAACCACTTTATTAGATAGTGCTCACCTATTGTCTTGCCATTTGACCTTGGTAGTATCAAACTTAATGCACACCTGGCTGTATTTAACGCACCATACCCCACTCCCTTCTCAAAATAATATCTTAAGTATTTCAATACCTTTCCAATGGTGGGGTTCAAAATTTTTACATCGTTTTCTAATGCCCACAGGGCCCATCTATTGATGTGTGTGAGATAGTTCTTTTTGGTTGAATCTCGCCAAGTATATCTAAAGTACTGAAGGGTTTTGTTGTCAATGTCATACCCTTCCAATGTTCTGGCTAGGAGGGGTACACCCTCTATTTTGGGTCTTTTCATCAGTCCCCGGTTCCTCTTCCATTCCGACTTCTTGTCCCACTGTGGTTTCTCCTCTTTCGTGTCCACCACCTGACGCGTCCTATTTTCTCTTGGCTTAGGCTTTCTTGTAACCGGTCGTTCCTCACGAACATGCCCTACGCCATCCTGTCCTTCTGTCTGTTGCCCTCGACTCTGTGTTTGAGGCTGTAACGAGTTACGTACCAATGTTTTTGTAATTTCATATCCTCAAGTTTTTGTTTGTTTTATTTCAACAATATACCTACGTATAGGCCTATGCCTGTAAGCGTGCCCGGGTCATGTATTGAGGGGTACCCATTTCTTCCTAATTTCTCTGGCAGGTAACTGTTATTCTTTCCCCCATTTAGCCAACTTCAAAAGCTAATGCCTCTAGCTGTAGCCATAAAAATCCCTACTATTATTCGTAGCTGATTTTCTTAATTAATGTAAACCCTAGTTTACCTCCCCATATTTCTGTATTATTTAACTACAGATGGAGTCGTACTCGAGTTTTTGTTTGTTTTTTTGGGGTTTTTTCCCACCCCGGTGTAAGGTTCTTTACTGTAGACCTCCCGTGTAGCTAATTATTCAAGTGTGAGTACCTTTTGCACCACACCTTCACTTTACTTTTGCAGCTATGTCATATCTGGGAGTTTCGTCGACCACTTCCCCTAAATTTGTTACCAATACATAAGTAAACCGCCGGGTGCACCACCCCTATTTAATGATCATTTCTCACTTAAAACTTATTAGGTATTATACCACACATTGTAGCCTGAACCCTTCTTCTTTCTCGTAATTTTAACCTGAGTCTGAACTTTATATTTTTACCTATATATATATATATATATATATATATATATATATATATATCTATTATATATATATTCTCACTTTTCCTTTTTTATTTCCGAAGTCAAGACAGTAATTTTTTGACTAAGTAAACATTTCGATCAGCTTAAGTTATGTGCAAACTAGATATGAGCATACATATAATTTGATTAATATAAACTGTTTTTCCCTTACCCAAACTTAAGTCTGTGAGGTCCACCCACCTGGACAGGGTGCCTCATTTCGGAAAACCCCGCCCCGGGGTTCCCCTGCCTCTCGTTCCCCTCTGGGAGTTCGGTATGTTCTCGTACTGTGCATAGTCTTCGTTTGTTCTGCCGAATCTTTTCTCGGGTGCTTGTTGTCTTGAGCCCCAGCTTGACACTCCTCTCATGCCTCTTGGTCTAAACCGTCCATTACCTCTGAATCTGTTGTAAGGTGCGCCAGTACGTCCTTGCTGGTCAAAACCAGTCCTCCGCTTGCCTCGGTACGCCAAAAAACTGTTCATGCAGTTGTCCGATGCTTTAACTGATTTTAATAATTGTTTATTTTTGTCCCCCAGGTTCTCTCCGAGTAGGTATTCCGTGGGTTCTGGAAGGTCCCCATACACATCCCGTTTTGGTTGTATGAGTTCCTTCCCCAGTCTTGAATGAACTACCTTCTTGACACTTAGCTTTCTGTCCAGGGTCACCTGACAGTGAGTAGCCACCAGTAACTTAATCGCATTCAACATGTGTGCTCCCTGCGCATCTAACTCTGGATCCGCCGATCCCCGTTGCAGAATAATGTCCATCATTGGGGTTATCGCCGTAAGAACTCCAACAATCCCCTTTGTAGCTGTCAGGAGTGCACACTCTCCCTCTTTTCTGCTCTCTGCAAACCTAATCTCTTCATTTAGGGCCTGTACCCTTGCTGCTGGTACATCTGCCAGTCCCGTATAATTTCTAGAAATTTCTCTTAATCGTCTTAAGGTGATTCATCCCGACTTCATTCGTGCCGCCGTAAAAATAATGAATGGCGCCCGCCATACTCTCACTTATTGAAATCCTAGGTGTCACCGGCTTCTTAACCTTCTTATACACTTCCTGTAGTTCTGTTAGCAGTGCGCCTTCCTGGAGATCTGTGTCCAGTTTAAATTTGTGTCTTGGCTTTGGTTTAATCGTTGGTGTAATCGAATCACCCTTCCCTGTAGCCGTCGTTGATTTTGTTGTCGGGCCCTGCGCCGCCTCAGCCGGCATTGGCTTTGGCAGTGATGGCTTTCTAAAGTTACCGAACGGTGAACTTTTACTCGCATCAACTATCACCTCCTTATTTGCCGAAATCTCCTTCTGGATGTTCAACCCAAGTTTTAATGCTAACAACTGTTCAGTAGTACTCATCACCGATTCCTTCTCGTCGTCAACTTCCATTTGTTGGCAACCTTCTTCCTCGTAATCCTCCCAAGTACTGCCAGCGTCTCTCAAATAGCACGCTCCGCCATCTTGGTTTTCCGTCATGTCGTAAATAGAAGCGTAATCTGTCTCGCTCTCCATCTTCGCCCTATCGCGCATCTGCTCTGATTCTAACCGAAATTCTTTAGCTTCTTCTCTAAGAATAACCATTTCTTCATACATTCTTCTGAAGTCTGTCATGTCTGGCTTAGACGATGAAGCTTCCGTTGGCCCCTGGCCCAACTCAGTATGTTTAGACCGCGTCTTTGCTTTCGGGTCACCCGCCATCTTGCTTTTCTTTGGCTTTGGCTTAGATTTCGTAATCTCCGTCGACTCATTTTCCGACTCGCTCATCACATGAAGCGAAATTGGCTGGTAGTCTTCTACAGTCATCATTTTCGCCATCTTCATTCAGTAATGCGACCACACCGGCTACTTTTCGCGGTATTTCACGCGTTCGAATCGGCCGAGAGCGTGTCAATCACCGACTCCCGCAGTCTTACTGTCACCGTCGTCTGAAACGACATCCATTAACACATAAGTATTTCAACCATTTTCGTCTGTTTAAACCAAATTTGTCTGTTTAAAAAACAGCACCACTATTTTAACACCACATTTAGGCGTTTTCATAACTAAATCGTCATCCTATGGTCAAAACTCACCTTCTTAAGGATAATCCTCCTCCAACTCACTGTTGCTGCTCCGCTGCCGAGTTTCTAACTGAGGCTACCTCCGGCATGCGCGGGCTTATCCTCTCCCCGGATACTTAACTTCCGGTATTCGGAAGATGAAGTAAGAACTGAAGGATTGTTCAACAATAACCGCGAGAGGCACCCCTGTGACCTGTGTTACCGATTTTCGCGGGAGTTGTCCCTGTGATCTATATACACGCTCTCTGATTATATGTAGAAAGTTTACTCTTGATATATCATGTTACCATCCATAAAACACAATAACATGCAGCAAAGCTATTCAGAATTTTACTTTGGTTTAAAGTCAGGGGATAGCGCGGACGCAGTCCCCCCCTAACAAAAATTGCGCACCCGAGTCATCCACATTTGGGATGATCGCAGCGGTCAGCCCAACCGTAGTGCAATGGAGGGGCCTCGCCCTGGGGGAACCGCCTTGACGATCACGGTCTCCCCTGTGCCAGGTAAGTATGCTTAGGTTTACTCAGCCTTGCTTCTTCATAAACAAAAACGCATACAGAAATGGTGTTCCCATATCAGCCAGACCGTATAAACTTTAGTTTAACGTATAATTTTGCACTTTCAGACAATGTGGCATTATCGTGCATAGTCTGTGAGCATTTACGAAGCATGGTATTCTTTTTTTCCTTTTATTCATCGTTGAACTAAACTGAAATAAGAAATAGAATTGGAAATCGATTCAGATTGGACGCTGCTGCCATCTGGTAGTAAAGTCCCAGGTGCAACCTTTCATGCTATCGCAGTTAGTTTCAACTCCACCAGGTGGCGGTACGGGAAGTACGCAGTCGCGTGCATAAGCATATTCAGCGCTAAATGGAGGGACCCAACTAGCCAAGGTGCGATCGAACCAGCCGGGGTTGAACTTGTTTGAGCTCGTTTAAACTTGTTTCCGGTACAAAGGCTAGGGGACCAGGTTGGAAACTGAGCGATAATAGATGAAAACTCCTATGCCTCTGCGTGAGCAAATAAATGCCAGGGGACCAGGCTAGAGCTCCACAGAGCTAGCAGTGTAGTAAAATATTATTTTACTATGTTGTTGTTGTTATTTGTTCAGACATTATCACATATTTATGTATCTTTTACACAGATTAAATTGTTTGAAGTATATTTGAAATTGATCTACATTGATTTCTGTTTAAATCACACAATATCACTACTTAATGAATGGGAAACTCATCCTGCAAGGGTATGCTCGATATTACCCAGTGGGAAAGCATTTTTCGTCGTTTCGTCGCTGTGGACCCTTCTCGTCGCGTGGCGTGTTTGTCAGTTGTGTCGGGGCTTTATAGACATATTTCATATGACGTCAGCATGGGTATTTAGGTCAGTGCTCACACTGCTTGGCTGCAAGATGACACACTGTCACACTCCAAACTCAATGGCTATGAGCAATCTTCATCGAGAACAAGTGAAATATCTCTAGAACCACACCACCTAGGAACAAACCTCTTGGAACACATATAGAAAACATATTTAGGAAACAGATTATATTAAATTTATATGGTTAGGGTTCTCCATTTCTATTAATTTTGAATAAAATTGACGTTTTGCACTGCACGTATCGGCAAACTCAATGTATTGTCAATGGCCGTGAGCAATCTTCATATAGAAAAAGTGAAATATCTCTAAAAATACACCACTTAGATACAAGCCGTTTGGAACACATATAGAAAACATATTCAACAAACAGATTATAATACATTTATGAGGTTGGAATTTTGAATTTCTATTAATTTTGAATAAAATTCATGTTTTGAACTGCATGTATCGGCAAACTCAATGAGTCAATGCAGTGTCAATGGCCGTGAGCAATCTTCATACAGAAAAAGTGAAATAGCTCTAAAAATACACTACTTAGATACAAACCCTTTGGAATACGTATAGAAAACATATTCAACAAACAGATTATATTAAATTTATAAGGTTAGGGTTCTGAATTTCTATTAATTTTGAATAAAATTGACGTTTTGAACTGTGCGTATCGGCAAACTCAGTCAATGCATTGTCACTGCCAGTGAGCAATCTTCATAGAGAAAAGGTGAAATATCTGTAAAACTACAACACTTAGAAACAAACCACTTGGAACATATATAGAAAACATATTCAAAGAACAGATTATATTAAATTTATATAATATGGGTTCTGCATTTCTATTAATTTTGAATAAAACTGATGTTTTGCACTGCGCGTATCAGCAAACTCAATGGCAGTGTGCTTTCGTTCTGCAGCCAAGCTGCGTGCGCATACACAATGTTAGTAAACATTGAAATAGGTCTATACAATCTAGTTTGTTGGAGTTTTACATCCTGGCAATATCTAAGGTTATATCAGATGGGTACCGACTTGTGACAGTTTGCACTCATTGACTGTATAGTGCTGCCCCACTGGGACACCACGCCGTTTCCAACTGTCTTAGTCACATTATCCTGATACTCAACTAACTACTAAACTAGATAAAAGATTCACCTCGATCTGACTCTGTTTAGCCTACTGTAGCACGAGGTGAATCTTTTATCTATCAGCTAACCAGTCCTGACCCTATTCAAGTAATGCCAAACACCATGCTCGGTAGCAACAAGTATTAATTTGGTACGTTATTGGTTTGACTCAACTGTGAAACACTTGCTATCCGGACCACACTTCACCCACACCTCTCTCTATCTCCTCTCTGCTGGCCTTGCTCCTCCTTGATATGTCTCAAAAGAGTTCCAGGAGGGGGAGCCCGCCAGCGTTTCAAATTCTACTCTTACTCTCTCCATGTCTTATCTTACTGGTTGGTCACCAGAGAGCAAATAGACACGGTCCTTTGACTCAACTCTCCTCATTTCTCTTTCCTAGACTCTACCCTTTCTATTTCTCCCAGGCATACTTCTCCCCCTGACCAGGGGAGTTGTGTTTTTGTGTGGGGCCCTGTACCTTATCTTCTCTTCTCTCTCTTGTTCTCGTTGCTGGAACCGCTGTACCCCCCTTTGCCCATCCCTTTCTCCTAAACCCTCGCTGCTACCGCCGGACCGGAGAGATTCGGTGCCGCCCCAACGCTTTGCCGTTTCAATGTTGTAAATGTTGTAAACATGTCCCCAGCTTCTACGACCGTCCCTACTGAAGATTAGTTTTCAACCAAAGATTGGGACGATTTATCGGAGCCTCTCTATAATGTTGCAGTTCTGCAACCAGTAATCGTCGTAAGATTACAAACAACCCCACAAGAAGAAGACTCAACCGTAATTCGAACTGCGTTCTACCGATTCGGCCACCACATCCAGTCTTTACAATTTAGTGTATCCCCTGCAGCTGCTACTAGTTTTACTCCTGTAGAAAAGTCAGGGACGGCCGGGTTATCAACATACCCACATTAATTGGCAATCTAATATGTTAAATATATTGCTCAAATACTCGCTACTTTTTAAATAACGAATTTATTCATTTAAAAGTACATTTCTTTCTCTAAAATGTCAAGTCTGTCACAATTTTCTCAAGCTTTGTAATGCAAATACTACTAACAAAAGGGTCTGAATTTGGCAACTTTAAAATCTCATATCCCGGGTTCTAATAATACTATTAAAAAAAGAGGTATTTTTGTGCAGCATTTAGAAGCCGCTGGCTGGTGAAACAGGAATTTGATTCATTCAGGGTGTTTGAAAAAAAAAGTCCAAGTGCCTAGGATTAGACACCTGCAGGGCCCGTATGCAGGAGTCAGTGTTAGCGGAGTTTGGTGTTAAAGCCTGTTACCGTTTAGCTATCACCGAAGTCGGGACCTGTGTCAAGTCGTATGCAGGAGCGCGTAACACTTTCATTATAGCTAAACATGAATATATTTATAGATTTGGGAAATCCCTCTGCGTATGTACCCATATATTAGGCTTAAATCTACTGAATGCGATCATATTTAACAGAATTACATACGCAATAAGTGAAATTTTATCAATCTAACCCTAAATTCGAAGCGTTATTAAGGCTACTGCCACATTGGCGGCGATATTAATAGTTATATTTTCGAATCGCCGAACGTAAAGTAAACAAACTGCCGCCGGCGCCAGTATGGAGAGCGACGTCGATGCGGCGGCAGCGCCGATTTGTTTACTTTACGTTCGTCGATTCGAAAATATAACTATTAATATCGCCGCCAATACGGCGGTAGCCTTAAGGAGGGTTCGGATTTAGGGTTAAATTGATAAAATTTCACTTATTGCGTATGTAATTATGTTAAATATGACAGCATTGAATAGATTTGGGCCTAATAAATTCGCTAAACCTAATATTTTTTTTAGGGGTAAGGTAACACCGGTTAAGCCTTTGGTGTTAGGCCTAACACTGACTCGTGCATACCATTTTTCGCCGCTAAACCAGAATTCCTGCCAAACACCGTTTTTTCCTCGCTAACACTGACTCCTGCATACGGCCCCTGTTGATAGTTGCTACTTTTGGGGATGTTTATACCGACCTACCCAGGGGGGAGGCTAACGACTAACATGTGTATATATATATATACATAAACAAAACCCATAGTCATAGAGAGAGAAAATGAATTCATCAGAATCCAGAAATGGCTGTTTCTGTGGAATTGATATAAACTGACCCCAGTGCCTTCTCCCGTGCTTTACCTATCAGATTCACCAGAAACCAGAAACTGGGTATAAGTTTCAGTACTGCTTAAACTGGTTCTGGGCAAATCTGTGCTTATAGATTGTGTCCTATGGCGACTAGCTTGACACAAATAGTAATCAAACTGGTTCCCTGTTCCATCTTGAGGACTGTAAAACATGGGAGAAGACACTGGGACCAGTTTATATTGTTCTTTAATAATTATTCAAATGTTCTTAAATGGAATAATTTGTTCTTCTTTTAGTCTATTACCAACAAATTTCCTATGTTTGTAAATTAAGTACAACAACGTGCTTGTACACCAGCAGAAACAAATATGCAAAATATGGGAGGTCAGTCCTAAGCATTGCTTATTCCTAGTCTTAGCTTATATTCTCAAAATATATGCCTGTTTATTAGTGTGTCCATTCATAAGAAATTTGTACTATTCCAATCGATCTGTTTTTATCATTCAAAGCTAACCATCATTCACTCACATTTCAATTAAGCTAAAATCTTGAATGACTACAATAGAAAAGAAAAAAGTGGTTTATTTAACAACACATCTAAAGCACATTGATTTTTATCATCCGCTATTGGATGTCAAACATATGGTCATTCTGACATATTTCATTGGAGAAAACCTGCTGCCGCCACATCGGCTACTCTTTCCAATAAGGAGCAAGGGGTCTTTTATATGCACTTTCCCACAGACAGAACAGCACATACCACAGCCTTTGGTGAACCAGATGTGGACCACTGGTTGGAACGGAAAATAGGCCAAACTGCAAATGCGCCCACTGAGCAGGATCGATCGAATGATCGAAACCTGACTAAAATATATGATATACTTAGGTATTGAATCAGCACAAACAGACTGCTGTCGATCTTGCATCTGACCTCGGCTGCGTTTGTTTTGTCTTATCGGCGTATGAGATAGTACGTATATCATACTACATTAGCTGCTTTCATATTCACGTGACATTTGCCTTCTCCCCAGCTTTCAGCGATAGCCACACAAAACATAGGGAAAAAGTATACAACCAACATGTTTAGTTAAAAAGACTAACTTAGCCAATTATAATAAATTTATACACAATTGCTATGAAATAAGTCATATGTGTTCAAATAATAAAGGTTTTACTTGAACAGCTTCATTATTACCCACGTATATTTATATGCTTTTCCATTTTTTGCCACATTCGCATACCGCATATATATGTCATCTTAGCTTTAATGTCACTGCACGACAACCGTTAGATAAAAGTACCATACTTCCACTGTGGCCGTACGGTGACTTCAAGTCACCTCATGGTATTTACCTGGTCTGGTGTGCATAGATAGGCCTCTTAAAATGTTCAAAGGGGTCCAAACATTCAAATTATAAATTCACTGGAAGCTCCAATGAATCAGAAGAAATATGCTTTTTGAATTTTGTATTATATTCCAAATCTGAGTGAGGTACGTGCATTTGAAAGATTTTGACTTTCAGATCTTTTGTATTAGCTAATGCAGCAGCCGTTCATGCTTGCCACATCAGACGGGCCTGAGCATTAATGGTTTGATGGGATCAACCGCAAATACACAGGTTTCCGGTTTTAATCTATATGATGGCTGCAGCTGTTCTGGTTGTGCCTATGCATTATCGTTTGGATGGGATCCATCGCAAATGTGCCAGGCTCTATGTACACCAGACCGTGTAAATACCATGAGCTGACCTGAAGCCACACTGGCCATATTCGATTAACACGACCCGGGGGTACCCGAGTTGCTAGAATTTCAAATCAAACACCTGTAAAGTGAAGTCGGGCAAAGTCAGGTCGGGTAAAGTCAAGTCAGGAAAAGTCGAGTCGGGTAAAGTCGGGTTGGGTAAAGTCGGGTGGGTTAAGTCGGGTCGGGTAAAAAAGTCAAGTCGGGTAAAGTCGGGTCGGGTATAGTTGGGTTGGATAAAGTCGGGTCGGGTAAAGTCAAGTCGGGTAAAGTCGGATCAGGTAAAGTCAAGACAGGTAAAGTCAAGTCGGGTAAAGTCGGGTTGGGTAAAGTCGGGTCAGGTTAAGTCAAGTCGTTCAAAGTCAGATCGGGTAAAGTCAAGTCGGTTAAAGTCGGGTCGGGTCGGGTAAAGTCAAGTCAGGTAAAATCAAGTTAGGCAAAGTCAGGTCGGGTAAAGTGAAGTCTGGTAAAGTGAAGTCGGGCAAAGTCAGATCCGGTAAAGTCGGGTCGGGTAAAGTCGGGTGGGTTAAGTCGGGTCGGGTAAAGTCAAGTCGGGTAAAGTCTGATCAGGTAAAGTCAAGTCGGGTAAAGTCAGGTTGGGTAAAGTCAAGTCGGGTTAAGATGGGTCGGGTAAAGTCAAGTCAGGTAAATTCGGGTTGGGTAAAGTCGGGTGGGTTAAGTCAGGTCGGGTAAAGTCAAGTCGGGTTTGTTTGTTTGTTGTTGTTTTATGTCCTAGCAACATCTAAGGTCATATCAGGATGGGTACCGACTTGTGACAGTGCGCACTCATGGCAACTTTATAGTGCTGCCCCACTGGGAAATCAGGCCACCGGCACCATGACCCGATGTCCCACTCAGTCACATTATCCTGACACTGAGCTAACCAGTCCTTGCCCTATCTTATTAATGCCGAGCGCCAGGCTAGGAAGCGACAAGTACCAATTTTAAAGTCATTGGTTTGACTCGACCGGGAACCAAACTCCCGACCTTCCACACGCAAGGCCCACGCTCTACCGATTAGGCTACCGCACCCGGTGTCAAGTTGGGTCAAGTCGGGTCGGGTATAGTTGGGTTGGGTAAAGTCGGGTCGGGTAAAGTCAAGTCGGGTAAAGTCGGATCAGGTAAAGTCAAGTCGGGTAAAGTCTGGTCGGGTAAAGTCGGGTCAGGTTAAGTCAAGTCGGGCAAAGTCAGGTCGGGTAAAGTCAAGTCGGTTAAAGTCGGGTCGGGTCAAGTCAAGTCAGGTAATGTCAAGTTTGGTCAAGTCGGATCAGGTAAAGTGAAGTCGGGCAAAGTCAGGTGTGGTAAAGTGAAGTCTGGTAATGTGAAGTCGGGCAAAGTCAGATCTGGTAAAGTCGAGTCGGATAAAGTCGGGTGGGTTAAGTCGGGTCGGGTGAAGTCAAGTCGGGTGAAGTCAAGTTGGGTAAAGTCGGATTAGGTAGAGTGAAGTCGGGCAAAGTCAGGTTGGGTAAAGTGAAGTCGGGCAAAGTCAGATCCGGTAAAGTCGGGTCGGGTAAAGTCAAGTCGGGTAAAGTCAGGTCGGGTAAAGTCAGGTCGGGTAAAGTCAAGTCGGGTAAAGTCAAGTCGGTTAAAGTCAAGTCGGGCCGGATAAAATCAGGTCGGGTACACGGAACGGACACACCCCTACAGCCACCTTCCACTTGTGGGCAATAATACAGTTGTTATAGACACAACTAAGTAAAATTGTTCCGTACTATGATAGTAAACATAAGCTGCGTTTACACGGCCAAAAGTAAAACGATTCAAGACAAAGCGTTCTACCTGAAACGTTCTCGTGGCGCGTTTACACGGTGTCGTATTTTCAGAAGTGTTGTGGCTTCTGCGCATGCGCGGATTTTCCCCCTGTTGCCGGCGAGCACTGCTATTTGTTTTGTTTACACTCGGCGATTCGACGCCGATGTAGCTGCTACGTTAATATCGCTTGGAATTTAAGGTTAATTTAATTAAATTTCATTATTTGAGTCTGTAATTCTGTTAAATATGATCACATTCACTAGATTTCGGCGTAATCGGGCCCTAACACTGCCGGGCACCAGCGATTAGCTACTGCTCCCCCTGTTGCCGGCGAGCACTGCTATTGTACACAATCGCCGCCTGGGAACCAGCTGAAACGTTTCCTGTAGACCACCTCCTGAGGTGGTATTCGCGGAACGTTCCAGCTGAAACGTTTCAGCCCTAAAACGGCGCAGTGGCGCGTTTACACGGACACATTTAAAACGTTCTAGGCAACTGGTTCCAGCTGGGGCGTTTTAACTCGCCCGTGTAAACGCAGCTATAGTAAACCATAGCATAAAATATTAGGAAGTGTATTTTATTTTGATTTATACTGAAGCAACTCATATTAAACTTTAAAGGCTAGAAATTGAAAGAAAACGTGATTAATTCCGTTTCACTACGTTTTGACATTACGACTCTCCGGAATTCGCCGCCTCGATTCCATGAAAGCAGCTAATGGGTTCTACATAGGTTGTAACAAACGAATCGAATGCTGCTGTACTAGTACTGCAGACTGAGAGGACTCTGCTAGTGCTACCTACAAAGTACAAGGCAGGCTACAGTAGGCTACACTACATCATCTCACAGTACTACAGTAGGCCTACAGTACAGGATCGCTGCACTTAGTAGCAATTATATAGAGCTTTGAGTGCTGTAAGATTCTATACGTTCTTATTTACTCACCATGTATGTATCCTACTTTGCTGTACGCACTAGGTCTGGCATCGGTTTCTCCTTTAACCAGTACACATAAAAAACAGCGCGGAAACCATGAACGCCATCGTTGTTGTTAAAATGTGTCACCAGAAAATTAGCTATAGGATATTTCGCCTGGTTGGTGTGGTTGCATTCTCCACAGATGGCACCACACCGAAGTGCTCCTAGTTCCACAATTCAGCACCAGAGGGCCATGACACGCTCCCAAGTTGTATCAGGTTGTTGGAGTTTTACGTCCTGGCAATATCTAAGGTCATGTCAGGATTGGTACCAACTTGTGATAGTGCGCACTCATGGCGACTTTATAGTACTGCCCCTCTGGAAAATCAGACCACCGGCACCATGACCCGATTCACACTCAGTCACATTATTATTATTTTTTGTTTGATTTTATTCCTCTGAATAGCATGTTGTCAGTGCTAATGCACTGGTCTTCCAACCCTGATGACAATTGCCACTACACAGTAAACAAATCTACAACAATATAGATAGACAATTACAGGGAAATAAGCAAAACATTGAATGAAAGGTAGGCCTAAAGTGTAATATTAGCAAACTACAGTGTGGTGCTGCCACCTGAGAAAAGAGACAAAATAAACATATATGGGTAGGTAACTATACCTGTGTTTACACGGGCAATTGTAAGCCGAACTAGACAAAGCGAATTATCTGAGGCGAAGTAGTGGCGCGTTTACACGCACCGAGTTTGAAGGCGGAAATCGATATCTGCGCATGAGCACGTCCATACTAACCAGCGCCATTTTGGGTTTGTCAACGTCACCACGAGAGAGTGTGGGTTCGACCTAGATATGTATTGATTGAATCGTATTGTTTTGGAACGGTCAAAACTTCTGCTGGGTAGTGAAACCCTAAAAATAAATGATGAAAAAAATATCTGTGCACCTCTAGCCGGTTCATAGACCAAATGACATAATATGCGCTTTTGATCGACCGGAAAGTCAACAAACTAAGGTCTCGACTGCACATGCGTGCGACGCGTGAGCAAATCTTCATGCAGAAGAAGTGAAATATCTCTACAACCACACCACCTAGAAACAAATCCCTTGGTACACATATAGAAAACACATATACCAAAAAGATTATATTAAATTTATATGGGTAGGGTTCTGGATTTCTATTAATTTTGAATAAAACTAATGTTTTGCACTGCACATACCGTCAAACTCAAGGCATTGTCAATGGTCGTGAGCAATCTTCATACAGAAAGTACAGCAAAAGTGAAATATCTCTAAAACCATACCACATAGAAAACATCTTTAACAAAAACATTATATTAAATTTATAAGGTTAGTGACGATGCTGTTCGATTTTGACGCATGCGCAGAAGCAATGTGTCCCTCGCAAACTGGTGAGCCGCTGAAACTGCAACACCGGGACAGATTGAGTAAACCAGTTTATTTTTTCATGCAAAGCTATTTATTTGACAAATTACAATATCTGAACTGCTTCAACCTACAAAATAACATCTGCTGGATGGATGTCATGTCAGTGACATTCGAAAATGTCCTTTGATATAAATGGTTTCATACAAAGATCCCAAGATCAAAACAGTCTCCATAGAATTTACAATCCTTCCGATATGATTTGACTTTGGTCACCAAACTTGGTTTGGACAGTTCAACGAAACAGTTATTTTGATCGTTTTGAGTTTCTGTTGCTTTTCTGAGATAAATATATTAAATTGATTGTTATAATGTACCTTACTTTACTTTGAAGTAACTTTTATTGTAAACATGTAAAATTAGTTTTGGCAAACATGCCAAAACTCTCACACCATAGGCTTCTATAGTAACAGGTTCTATTACATTGATTCACTATTCCCTTCTATGTGCCAACAAATGCTTAACAAGTGCATCAGTATCTAAGGAAGATATGTAAAATCAAATCTAAATAATTGTTTTGATTTTGAAATTTTAATGCTTCATTGGACTATGCAGCTTTAACTGAGTTATGAGATGTGAGCTTCGGCCAGAACTTGCTGAAGTGTAGTAAAACACATAATTGAATATCGTTTCTACCATGTTGAACGAACATTTGGATGATTAGTTACCAAAATCAGCTTTGCGAAGTAATTATTCATTCAATTAAGAACAAACTTAAGTTCCCAATACTTTTTTTCCCAGATAAGATTCATCACCCCTAAATAGGTTCACGAAGCAAAGCTTAGGCCGATTAGGAACCTCACTGTATCCACACAATAATGTACATCATTAAAATACGGAAAATATTTGCTTGGAGGTTAATTAACCTTTTTTTCAGATCCGATTAATTATATTACTTGAACCAGGAATAAGAATTTTCCAGGAAGTGCCCCCCGACCTCCAATATACTTAGTATTGTTATAACAGCATTATCAGAAGTAATATTTCCAATTTTCTTTTTTGTTTGCAGTGACTCGCCTCTGAATATATATAAATTACGAGCATGGATATACATTTCAGTGGAAAAACCATCACAGGACACACATACATCTTGGAGTTAGACATGCTGTACTTCCAAATAAATAACGACAAAACGCATTGCTATATTTTCATCTCTTTTTACTCGCAAATTTCTCAAGTTTCAACTTTTAAGGTCTTGCTCGGGATCTTTACATATATATAGATATATTTTGCCCGGAGCAAAACTCACTCATTATGATTCTTGTATACAACGTTGTCGATCCCACTTCTGTGAGGTGGTGCAATGACATGTACAGTTATTAAAGGTTTCAGTCCATTTGCTTATAGCAGGGTGATTGCACTGGGCCACACCAACCACCTTTTTTCTTTTTTTAAACAAAAAAAAAACCCACTATAAAACCCAGACAAGATGCGTTTTAAATTTAAATATTTATTTTCTTAAACACCAAACCATCTTTCAAGCCACTGCCTCAACCCAAGTCTCCCCCCCCCCCCCCACCTTTCCCACCCCATTCTTATATACTTGTTTTATTGGTTTGCATAGTCCGATGGTTTTGAATTTCTGTATTTTTTCTGAGATAAATATATTAGATCGATCACTAGTATCTAATTTACATTAGTTTAAAGTTACTTTTCCTTTAAATGGTAACCGTTTGAGATATTTTGAGTGCAAACATGGAAAATTAGTTTTGGCAAGCTTGCCAAAACTCTGACACCATAGCCTTCTGCAGTAACAGGTTCTGTTAAATTGATTCAGTATTGCTTTCTATGTAGAAACAAATGCTTAATAAGTGCATCAGTATTTAAGTTAGATATGTAAAATCAAATCTAGATAATTGGTTTGGTTTTGAAAATTCGATATTTCATCGGACTACGCAGCTTTAAATTCAAATTAAATAAACCGTTGGGCATACTGCATCGGTTTTGTTTCCCTTGCCATATACATCTTACACATTAGTGACTTCATAGTGTTCTACAAGTCTTTTTCGGGACAAGCCGCAATTTAATTTCTTTACGGCATTGACAATGGAAAATAGCAAAACGGTACAGTAAATACACGTTTCAACAAGGAGTTAACCGCAAATTAATTTGCACTGGGTACTAGAATAAAAGCAAGCTGCAGTATTGGTAGGTGATTTTTTTTTGTTTTCTTTTGTATGGGTCGGCTGCATCGGCCCATCACTGTACACACTGATGGCGGTGATGTTAGCATTATGAGTTCCACTCACCCCCCACCCCACACCCCCACGTATGGCTCAGGAGGCATTCACCACTGCCCCATGTATGGCTCAGGAGGCATTCACCACTGCCCCATGTATGGCTCAGGAGGCATTCACCACTGCCCCATGTATGGCTCAGGAGGCATTCACCACTGCCCATTGTATGGCTCAGGAGGCATTCACCACTGCCCCATGTCTCACTCACACCCACCCACCCACACACACACTCACGCACGTGCAACCCGCCTTAGCAAAGGAAATCGGAATCATATGTTGGCATAACAAACCACATAGGGATCTATATTATTCACATACAAAAAACAACATAATAAAAACCTTTACAACACGTTCAGATGATTTACAAAAAAAAAAGTTGAATAGCAAATCGGGATGAGGGGCCAGTTGAAAGTGTTTAAATTTAATACACTTTGAATGGTATTAGCAATATTATCCATAGGTTGCTGGGAAGTTTAACACCCTCAACCAAGAAGGAGTATTACATAATACATTAAAAATCTCTTTCTACAAGTAGTTTACATGCCAGCATGAGAAATTAAATAATCCAAGGTGATTTTATTATTATTATCATCATCATCATCATTGGCAGGTCTCGATCACAGAACCTCAATTTTCTAGAATTACGTTTCCTATCATAGATTGCACCATTGGCAAATTGGGTCTTAAACATTTATTTTTTATTTTTTTCTACATAAGTGATGCTTTATCAAAAAGAACTTGCACCAACAGAGCTAGAACATCGAGAGCAAAATATAAAACAGCGAACAATTTGATATCTCAAAAGTCATTGAACTCTTATCAAATAGAAAAAAAGAGACACATTACACATTAGTTAACAAAACAAAACATAATAACTTCGAGTCGGTATTTTTGTTTGTCCATGCACACAACAGCCCTGTTAGTTTCTAAACCCATACCCTAGTTTCCAGTTAAAATGACAACTCCAAACTACAGAGTATACGGTAATAGTATACTTCCAAATATTTACAAGCTTACATAATATATATATGGTGTAACCCACCCGACTCGCCATTTGTATCAGGTTATTACAAAACGTGGCATTGGCAGCTGTTGAATCAGTATCATTACAGAAAATTGGAAATTTTTGTTCTTGCTCTTTTGTCACTCATTGCTAATCTTAATACCAGACAACAGCGTTGGCTTTTAAGTTTAATACTCCACTGTCAGACAGGTGGGTAGGCCATTGTCAGGCACCACCACCATCTGTTGCTGCTGCTGCTGCTGCTGACCTTACTTACCTACATGTATACATTACTCAGCATGTCTCTTGGCAGCTCTTGTCAGTGTGAACAGCACCCCAACTGTGCCCTGCTCGATCATGAGCTCACACAAGAGGCGAGTGGCAGGGTCGTGCTCATTTACACCAAAGGTTGCTCAGATGTTCACCTGGTCGGGCAGTCCACAGGTCTCGAAATGAACCAGGCCTCGGCATTTACAGTAAAAGTACTAAAACCGCTCTAACCGACCACCTTCACCTTCACGGGTCGACCACTCCCCTATATCGATCGCTTGATTTGGGTCCCAAACGATCGTCCATATAATACCTTTGTAACAAAGTGAAAAACTCCTTGAACTGACCACCTCCCTAAATGGACCATTGAAAGTCATGGTCGGTCGATTTAGAGAGGTTTTACTCTATATTAAAAGAAGAAATAAATTTAAAGTGTTTTTTTTTTAAAAGGGAGGCGGACAAGACCAACCAATTAAAGTTGCATAATCTAACTGGTTGAGCTTCTACTATATTAAAATAAAATTATACATTGTTATAATATGCTATAATCAGGGATGAAAGTGGTGTCCTGCAAAAAAAACGTGAATTCAAGCAGAGCTTATTACACCGACGAAGAATTTCCGCGAAAACGCGGATTTTTCCTCCACAGAATTGACAGTCAGGGAATCGTGATAAAAAAAAGTCGGAAGTCCGGTTTCAACTCACCTTGTTGTGACTATATTATCGCCCATACCTAACTCTTTCTTGTTTGGGTTTTCTGTTGTTGCAACATCTAAGGTCATATAAGAATGGGATTCGAACTAACCAACTGTTGGCATATATATATATATCCCGATTCCTAGCCATTTTGCTTAACTTTAATCGGTAAATATAACAAATCTGAAAGTAGGCAAAATCATTTCGGTGCACACACCGAAATGCTTGGCTTGCATAGGCTTGCATAACATGCAGCAGTGGCAGGTTCTATTAAATTAACTTTGCATTCTTTCTATACAGCAATAAATGCTTCATAACTGAACTAGTATCTGCGTTGAATCAAATCTATGCAAGTACTTAAGCTTAAAAAATGTTGATTTCATCAGGTTATGCAACTTTAATAAGTGAGTCATCATTGACTAAATTTTGCTATACCTTCATAATGAAATCTCTATTTTCCTCATATTTAATATTTCGAATTTTGAAAACCCTGCAGATTCTCTGCATCACACTGCTACTCTCCACATCGGATGCGAGTTAGTATTTCGAGGCCTGTGGATGGTTATTTATTAACACAGTAATATACACATACCTTCGATATATGTATATAATATATGCATGTCATCAGATATATATATATATATATTTTAATGTCGAGACATTTCCCCTATGCACGTCATCCCAAAGGATTTAAGTCATTGAGTTTTTTAAAAAAAGAAAAAATAAGAAAAAAACATATATTCAACCTTGTGGGAGCCACCAAGCGTATATAGTTGTTGAATTAGAAATTTTGTGAGGCCAAGAAAAGGTTGCTCGCCACACGGGGCTGCCACCCACTCACGGCTGTCAACTGCTCACTACCAATGGGCTTCAGAGTTAATGCATCTGTTATCCCTCCCTGCCCCCCCCCCCCTCATAAATGTGCACCACAATCAGCATGTTGACTGAGAGAACCGACAGCCCGCACTAACATCAGAGTCACAGATACTGTAGGGAGGGGGGAGAGGGAAGAGGGGGGGGGGGCGTGTCGAGGAGACGGGGTGGAGGGAAGTGGATATAGGGATTGGTATAGTGGATAGGTGTGCGGGGAAGCAAGTCATTACGTCACACTGTGGGCACATTCACCCCCTCCCCTCCCCCACCCCCCTGCTCCCCTGACCGGCTAAGCAGCAGTGTAACGAGGGTGAGGAGGGGTGGAGAAAAAGTGTAAACCCAGCAACTAACAGAAATAGATCAAAATGGGCAGTTGACCTCATTGATATAAAGTAGGCACAAACTGTAGGATATTTTGGCCAAGTTTCTTCTCACAGACAACATTCATACCGGGTACTTGTTTGTTCGTAGACTACCCTCCCCACCCACTGTGCACTGCGGACACTCGACGCTTAATGTACCAGTCAATGTGCGCCGACACACAAACATTAGTTGTATGTGTGGTGGGTTTGGTGTTGGTGTCCTGTAACATTTACCCCGCCCCTTCCCAAATCCACCCACCAACCTGCCACCCCGACCCGACCCGACCCGACCCTACCCCGACGGCACAGTGCTGTCTTATATAATAACAAAGGCGTGTATTCGCCAAGAGACTGCCTGCCTGCCTGTCTGCTTACAATACATCCAGGCCAGCCATTCCTCCAACATTACCCACCCCACCAAGACTTCCACTCACAAGATAATTGAATTATATATATAAAATAATACCCACAAAAAATATTAAGAAATGGACGTGGGGTGGGGTAAGGGTGGAAGGTGGGGATGAATGGATTAAAATGTAAAAAAAAAAAAAACACCAAAAAAAACCTCTACACAACTGACCAATGTCAACAAACCACTATCCCCCCTTGTCATGGTGTCCTGGTGCCACTGGCAAGCTGGGCGGTGTGCTGGCCCGAGTATTGTAGGGATGATAGTGGTTTTAGGCCCAAAAAAAAGCGGAAATCAAGCCGAGATTATTATCCCGATGGCAAATTTCCGTTTACACCTATATTAAAAAAATGCCCCCCCGGCTGTGAAAAAAAGCACGGAAATCCGCTTAAAAAAGGAAAAATATCATCCCTGGCTGCCACGACGCGACGTCACATCACATCACGTCACGTCACGTCACGACGTGACAGCGGCGGCCAGCAGAAACCACCCCCTCCCCTCACCCCCGGTGTGGTAGTACTAGTAGTAGGAGTGTTCACGGCAACGTGTGTGATGAGACACCCAACCAACAGCAGCTGATCAATAGCAGTCGACGTCAGCACCCACAGCTCACTCCCAGTCCGGCTTGAGTAGTCAGTCAATCTGTGCATGTGCTGGTTGTGTTAGCGACGCCATGAGCCACGTGGGTCCACAGTGGGTCCACAGTGGGCGTGGCTCCACAGTGGGCGTGGCTCCACAGTGGGCGTGGGTCCACAGTGAGCGTGGGTCCAGTGTGGACGTGGGTCCACAGTGGGCGTGTGTCCACAGTGGGCGTGGCTCCACAGTGGGCGTGGCACAGCGGTGGGTCGGTCGTCCCCTTCCCCCCTCCCCCCCTCCCCCCCACCGCCCTCTCGCCTTAGCCGTTGTAGGGCGTCACGTACGTCATGGGGAAGTAGCCTCGGCAGACTTTGTTATCACGCACAATCTCGCCCGTCCACCAGTTGGGGTCCTTCTTCTCGACGACGGTGATGATCTCGCCCCGTCGGAACTCAAGCTCCTCGTTGTCCTGCGGTGTGAAGTCGTAGTTCGCCTGGACCTTCGACTGTGGGCGGCCGGTCGGAGGCAGAAGGCAGACGGGGAGGAAAGAGCGGCACAGTGTTAGCACGGGTCAGGGCACAGCGGCTACAAGAGCACAGCTTTAGCAATCAACGAAACCCAAGGCACACGCGCAAGGCTGCACAGTCACAGGGCCTGTGTCATTTTCTGAGATAACTACACTATAATCTATCTTACTTCAAGTCTTAAGCAATTTTAAAAACTGTTTAATTGCTAACTTTTGAGATATTTGAAAGTGCAAACATGCTGAATTAATTTTGACAAGCATACCAAAAACTCTTCGACACCACTGTGGTGACACATGTTTGATAAGTGCACTGGTATATCAGTTAGATATGTAGAATCAAATTTAGATAATTGTGTTGGTTTTTGAAAATTTGATGTTTTGATCGGACCCTACAGCTTTAATGAGTGCCGGGAGGCACTGCTGGCCACCAAGCGGCCAATAGGGAAGTAACTATTTCAAAACTGTTGACTTTGTTTGTCCTTTCCCAAATGAAGAACGTCCTGCTCGTGTAATTTAAGTGCATAAATATTTTTTTTTCTTCTCTACGGAACAAAAAGGGCGAACATTCTGTTAATGTTGGTGCTGACTTTATTTTCTCATTGATTAGTTTAAAACAGTAATTCTTTAAAATTTTAGTTTTAAATCATCGATATATATTTGCTTCTACATTGGAGTTTCGTGGATTCTAAGCATACACTTGCAGCATAAGGTAATTTAATACTAAAAAAAATGCGGGTATGTGTATGTAAGTGTACATGCATGTGCATGATGTATGGATGTATGTAATGGATGTATGTATGTGTATATATGTATGTATATATGAGTCAGCCTCATGAAATTGGGCCAGTTGGTGGCTTATTTAAGATGTCGGCATCGCAATTCTTAAAGTGTAATGCATTTCTTTGTTTTATATTAAATTATCCTAGAAACAAATAACGTTGTTGTACTTTCTCAACCTTTACATTCAGGATAAATTTAAGGAATTTCCAATACCTCTGTCAATGCTAAACTATAATTATACTGTTCGACACCGACATCCAATGCTCGACGCCGACAACTTTCCCCAATTGGCCTCTTTTCGTGATCCTGACTCATATGTATATATGTAATGTATGTGTGTAATGTATGCAATATATATGTAATGTATGTACGTAATGCATGTAGGCATTATGTACTACATGCATTCTGTATATATATATATATATATATGTAAGTAATGTATAGATATATGTATGCATAATGTACGTATTAATGAAGCTAGGCATGCAATGTATGACAGAAAACCCTCCATATTTATATATGCAATAACGTTAGTAGGTGTGTATGTGTGAAAGTGTAGGTGTGTGTAGGTGTGAGTGTGTGATGCATGTGCGTGTGTACGTAGACAGGTGCGCGTGGTGGAGGAACATGCAGTGACAAGTTAAGTTACAGACAGGGAACATTAGAGATGGAGGCAGGCAAATAGGCAGGGTGAGAGACTTGCACTAGATGTTCATTCAATATCCCGCGCCTAGATAATAAACAAAATCCCGCCCCTAGTTAATAAACAGCACGTCACAACCCCACAATGTCCACCCACTCACTCAACTACCGTTTGTATCATCATTAGTCGCCGGGGCTGCCACTCAAAGCCGGACCAAGGTCAAGGTCAACACAGAGGTAAGGAATTGTCCCAGTTGTTTTGGTTTCAAGGTACTATTGGCTGGGTATTATGCCAAGTGCAAAGCACAGCAAATCCAGAGAAAAGCCACATGTATTGGATACAAGTAACTAGGAACGTTGCATAGTTCCCATTTGCTTACTATATATATAATTGCAACAATTCTTTTTTTTTTTTAACAAAAAAACCCCAACAAGCCACATTTTCAAATGACCTAATTGCCTTGGTGTAAAACTGCCATAGTTCACGAGTCACCCACTTATGGGCACAGCTGACGATTGGTTGTTGGAGGTTTATGTCCTGGCCACATCTAAGGTCATATTTGGACGGCAGAGCTGACTAGGTACAATACATCGGTCAAGCTACCACAGAGAACTTCAGGTTGGGCGGCTCACGGCCAATTCCATCTCCTAGGTTACCTACACAGCGACCGAGGCTCTATTAAAATCAGTATTAATAGCGAGCGTATTCCATTAGTGTATGTATGTAAGGGCAAAACGTACAACATTCAAGGTAACATGCAAGTAAAACCACATAGGACGAGACAACACGAAGACGGTAATTAGAACACATAAACTTGTTAGAAATGAGCTTATTTGATTTCTTAAAAACACTGCGTAAAGGACAATTAAAAAATTAAATGATTAGGATGAATAATTGGTAATACTAGTGGAGTAGCAATTATTATTATTGTTATTATTAAATAAAAGCTCTCTTCATCAAAGCATATTAGCAAAATAAAATAAAATTGAAGCACTCCTCTACAACGTGATGGTGGGGGGGGGGGGGGGGGGGGGGGTAGGCGGGGTAGGCGGGGGGGGGGGGGGCAATGATAGCGAGTGTGGTCAAAGATGGCCCACGCTGGACATATAAAGTCCCTGCTGGGTGACAAAGTCAGTGGCGGTGTGGTCTGCTTCCAAACACCACAATGACATCAAACCGCAACACGACTATTCACCTAACACCCGGCCTCATGGACCCTCAGGTCACTGAGTGCAATACTACACGAGGGCACACGGCACCCGTACTTAGCCAGCCCACGAGGTTTATTAACAAATCAACACCGCCAGCAAAGTGACGGTCAAGTGTTAGTGAGCCATGCCAGCTGCACGTCCAACTAAGGGGGCTTATTCGGTTGTTTTGGGTTAGAATTTTATTTTTTAATTTAATTTAATTTTTTTTAAACTATTTTTTACGTGACTGGGCTAGAAGAGTGTGGCTTGTTGGAAGAGTAGATTGAAAGACTATTGCAGAACAAATATGATTAACTGACTGACTAACTGTATACCATTTTCAACCCATTGTCTAGTACTGATTGCTGGGAGGGGGTGGGGGTGGGGATGGGGGCTGCAGCTTTACTTTTGCATAATCGCAAGTATTTAAGACGTCTACAAGCACCCTAATAATTGTAGAGCAGCACACTGGACCACAACACTTGCACTAAACTGCCATGCTTGCACTAAACTGCCATGCTTGCACTAAACTGGCATGTGGAATGCCTACTCTTACAGGTATTCCAAGTTCCGCTGGTCTCTCTGGAAGGACTGAAGCCGTGACCCACAAACCTTCCGGCGTAGCGTGAGCTGAAGCTGCGACCTGGCGTGTTTACACACTGGGTCGCAGCTTCAGTCCTTCATGAGGAACCAGCGGATACAAACTTGAGATTACCCTCATCCTAAGGAATCGGACTGGCCTGCTAGCTTCCTATCTTTACAGGTAAATCTAGCGAGTGCTCGAGAGTACCATAGCCGAATATCAAGCTTCCCACCTAACTCCTGCCATCCCCATATAGTTTGGAATGGCCTGTTTTCTTTCTCCCGGTGTCATATGCTGTCCCACACCGAGTAACGAAAATATGGCCCCCACACCATACCTACTCACTGCTACAACGCGGTGCCTGTGGTGCGGCTTACTAGCAAGTCGCTCACATTTCCACCACAGTGCACACAGGTTGTTCACTTGCAGTTGTGAGGCACCATAGGAGGGGGTAGGGGGGAGGGGGGGGAGGGTTGTGTGGCGTGTGCACATATATACAAATATAGCATAGTTATACAAATCTTACCTGGGTACAGATGATGGATAACTGGTGTTTCCCCCAAGGTACTAGCCTCGGATAGTCGTGGGTCAGTGAGAAGGAAGCTCTTCCAGGTCCAGCAATCTTTTACATACTTTATAGGATAACAAATTATCTTAACTTTATATGGATACTATTGTGTTTTCGTTTTGGTTCCAGCGAAACGTGCTAGTCATGGTAGGGTAGGGTGGGCGGTGGACCCACGACTATCCGAGGCTAGTACCTCGGGAAAGCACCAGTTATCCATCATCTGTACCCAGGTAAGATTCGCATAACTATACTATTTTACCTCGGTACTAAGCCTCTGGCTACTCATAGTCCAGGGAGAATTTTACGTAATCTCATTTTTTTTATCCTTTTATACTTTAATGTTGTCATCATAGTATATTGTTTTAGTGCAAAATAGTAATTTTGTTTCTCACCCGTCTTCATTTGGTGAGTAGGCGAGTCACCAGGCCGCTTGGCTTTTCTAGTCATTTGTTTTAATGTTTTGCAAAGGATCTAGCCGTCTTCCACCCCGCGTGTGCAAGGATTCTCTTTACTGAGATTCCTAATTGTCTTGCCTTGGAGACCATGGCTCCATGTGTTGAGTGGGACGCGTAATGTCCAGTATTGACACCTGCCTGTTTAAGCACCTTGATGGTCCATCTTGCGAGTGTCTCTCTCAAAATAGCTTTATGCGGTTTAATAAAGCTGATTAGTAGTTGTCTGGAATTTCTAATTCTGCATGACTTGGATATATACACCCTAATGTCCGAAACTACACATATCCGTTTATCTTCCTGAAAACTATTTACATGTACTGTGGACAGGGGGTCCCCCTGTGCGATTTGACTTTAGCAATGTCTCTAAATCGAATGTTGCCTCATCCTTATCTATTTCTAGTCCATCCAGTGAGAGTGCCAAAATCGTTTGGCCTCTGTGTCGCATCACTAGCAGTAATAGCACTGCTAACTTAAATCCTAGTTCCTTCATTCATAAATGTCTATTGCTAGACCATGACTTGAATAACCTAAATACTATCGACACATCCCAAAACCTATTATATTTGGGTTTGGGTGGATTTCTTTCATACACCGATCTAATGAACCAGTGTACTAACCAATGTTTTCCAATCGTTTGTCCATCTATTCTTGGTAGAATATTTGAGAGTGCACATCTTGGTGCATTAATTACACCAAATCCTAATCCTTCATCTTCTAATATTCTTAGAAATCTTAATATTTGGGCTATTGTAGGTCTTAATGGTTTAACTCCTTTTAGAAGACAATGAAGTCCCCATTTCCTTAAATAACTTGTGTATAATTTCACCTTTCCTTTCCTCCAGGCATGTGAAATAAGTCTTTCTTTTGTAATTTTGTCTAAACCATATTGTTCTAAATGTTTTCTTAAAAAAGGAATGCCAAAAGGGGTGTAATATTTGGGCTATTGTAGGTCTTAATGGTTTGACTCCTTTTAGAAGACAATGAAGTCCCCATTTCTTTAAATAACTTGTGTATAATTTCACCTTTCCTTTCCTCCAGGCATGTGAAATAAGTCTTTCTTTTGTAATTTTGTCTAAACCATATTGTTCTAAATGTTTTCTTAAAAAAGGAATGCCAAAAGGGGTGTTGTCAACGTCTCCATGGACTGTTAGCGGTCCTTGATGTTGTAGGCTGTTCCTTTCTCGTGGGAACCTGAGCACGTCTGCAGAGAAGAAGAGGATTTGTGTTTCCTCCTCTTTTTGGTCATATTCTTGCTCTTCTTCACGTGCGGCTTCTTTTTACGTGCCCTTGTGTACTCATCCCCATCTGATGAGTGTTCTTTCTTTTTGTGTTTGTGTTTACGCACAGACACAACCACCTCGTCCTCTGACTTGTCGTCCCACTCAGATTCCTCTGAATCCAGTGCCTTTGGTGTCTTTCCTTTCCTGGTCGCCGCCTCGTCCTCTGACTTGTCGTCCCACTCAGATTCCTCTGAATCCAGTGCCTTTGGTGTCTTTCCTTTCCTGGTCGCCGCTCTGGAGGGAAGCATCTCCTGCATCTTTTGTTGAACAAGTCGTGCTTATCTAGGTCAGCTGGGCTGGGGCTGGCCTAGGACCCTCCCCCCTGCCTCGTCAGAATCTCTTTATTCCGGCGACCTTTGCACCTGTGCCGGCGATGAGGGTTCTTTACTGAGCGCACAAGATGCCTCTGCCTTACTCTGCTTCGTAGCCATGGCTCGGAGACTGAGTAAAAACAAAAAAGACCTATGGTTAGGCATTATTCGGGCTGAATATCACACAGATAATTAGAGTATAATTATACATGGTGTGTATTATGTCGCTAAAAGTTTTTAATGCAGGTGTTTGGTTAATAGACAGTCGTAAGCAAACGATCCAAACGAGGCGCAGGGACCAATGTAGCGGTACCCTCCCACAGTCTTATAAACTTGTCCCACCTGTGGCTTTCTTCCCCAACAAGTTGATTGTTTGTTTGTTGTTTTACGTCCTAGCAACATCTAAGGTCATCAGGATGGGTACCGACTTGTGACTGGGCACTCATGGTGACTTTATAGTGCTGTCCCACTGGGAAACCAGGCTGCCAGGACCATGACCTGGTATCCGACTCAGTTACATTATCCTGACACTGAGCACACCAGTCCTTGCCCTGTTCTAATAATGCTGAGCGCCTGGCTAGGAAGCGACAAGTATCAATTTTTAAGTCATTGGTTTGACTCGACCAGGGTTCGAACCCACGATCTACCAGCACGTGAGACAGGCGCTCTAACTCATTTGGCCATCTGGTCTGGTCCCAACAAGTTGAAGAATATACTATAGGACTCGGAGGTAGGCGTTATCGATAATAATAATTGGGGAATAATAAAGAAACTCAGGAATAAATCCTAGCGATGTAAATGGATCCTGCCAACATCTCTCTGTTCGGCAACAGGCGGCTTCATAAATAACCGAACAATGGATACATTGTTCTAACGATCATTATCAAATACAATCGTAATTAAGCTAAAAAACAGTAATAACTTATGGAAAAGTTTAAAAAAACTTTGTACGTGAATGCTAACATGAATTGAACCAACGTATTGAGTTTAAAAGATACTAACCTGGTTGGTTTTGTAGTTAATGTAGAAAAACTGCCGGAGTTGCTCACAAACATACTCCTGTTGTGAGTTGATTATGCTAATTGCTGGTCCGGATGTACTTCATTCTCCCTGAATTACGAGTAGCCAGAGGCGTAGTACCGAGGTAAAATAGACATATACTTACACATATATAAAGGCGCATTGTGTGCACCATTACAATTAGAGCAAAGAGAAAAATAGAAAAAGGAAAAAAAATGGTGTCAAAACGGAGGGCCCGGATGGTGGTAGATAGGTGGGTACTAGCCTTTGCAACCATCACATACATTATTACTATTACAAGTGACGTGACAACTATTACTATTACAAGTGACGTGATAATTACCTCCTTCAATTTAATTAAACAATATTTTTTAACTCCCCAAAGATGAGTGTCTACCGACAGTTTTATGAGCAGGTCGCCATTTAACATTCATTTCCTACCAAATTGTGAGCCCTCCCAGTAATTCAGTCCGTTACGCAACTTCATGTGTGTGCTTTAGCTGGATGGGCAAATGTAATCCTTCTTTCTTTCTTTCTTTCTTTCTTTCTTTCTTAAAAAGCAGAGAATACTTCTATTGCGTTTAGGAAAAGAGCTCTTACAAGTATTTTGTTCCCAGCATTACAGGCGAATTCTGTTATATCAGTTGTGCTACGTGAAGATTTTTGTGGTTTACAATTTTTTTTAATGTCTTTATGAAGTTGACTTAATTAAAGGCCAGTATTGTGCTAAATGCGTGACACTACCCACCTTCTTACCTCGCCCATCCGGAGGCCAGCCGTGAAGTAGCCAACTCGGACTAACTCAGAACTGACGCGTTGCTCATTTCGCACTGGTGTCCACTCACAAATTTGAGCATCGCCTTGCTACACGAGCAAGCTGCCTAGCTCGTTATTACAGTTACCCGGTAGCAGTAGTTGTGAATACATGAGAATTCTAGCGTAGCAAACACTACCGTGCTTTATCAGTGAGCGGTCAGTGACTTTAACCATATTCATCATTTACCTTATTTTCAACACTTCCTGATCCTTGAGCTGAAGGCTGAAAACGTAGGCACGGCATTAATCTGGGGATAACCCTGGTTACATGATCAATCTGAGGTCACAATGCTAATCGTGGGGTCACCCTGGTCACCCTAGCCCGAATACTAATCTCATGCCACCCTGGTCACAATATCAGGGTCTGTACACATGTGAATATATGGAATTCAAGGTATGGCTATTTAAAGGCTTTTCAAGGCTATTTTTGATAGGAATTCAAGACTTTTTTCATTTGGATTCCAGGAAAAAGAACACAATGGCGAATGGCGATTTTGAACTAACTTAGATCAGTGGGGACAGTTTAATGGAATTCAAAGATTTTCAAGTTAAATAAGTTAAATTCAAGGCTTTTCAAGGCCTTGAAATGGGACAAATGAAGTTCAAAACTTTTCCAAGACTTTGCAGGCCACATACGGACCCTGCAATACTAAGTTGAGGTCACCCTAGTCCTAATACTAATCCCATGTCACCATGGTTACAATACTAATTTGAAATCACCCTGGTCCTAATACTAACCTACGGTCACCCTGGTACAATACTAACCCATGGCTACACTCACTGTAACAATGCTGATAATATGGTATCACATGAGGCTGCATAATTAATTTAGGACAATATGGAGGCAACTATTTTAAGGTTACTCTGGCAACTTTGAGGTAATCCATAAGCCCACATACCCAATTCAATTTGGGATGACACTAATAATTTGACCACGTTTAGAAACATTAGCACGTTTGTTTATTGGTTCAAATAATCAATTTTATTCCTGCCCAATATAGACATTGGGGCACGTATGTTGGCCTACTGATATAATAGTTTGCGGACTTCCGCTCCAGTTTGACGGTCACACGAAGAACACCACCCTGCCTCACTTCTACACCGGCCTTGCACCAGGCCACTTCACCCACTCACCCACTCACCCACCCACTCACCAACACCGGCGGGGGTTAAGTGCTGATGTCCCATGTTCCTCACCAGCTTACACCTTCACCATATAAGGCAAAAACAAATTTAGGTGATGGTCCCCACCCGTGCCTGAAAACCCGTCCGGCCTTGATTTTTGTTTGTTTTTTAACTGATAAAAATGTGTCGGGCTAGCAGCAATTCAACTTTCGTAAGCACACAATATGTGCAACATAGATTAGGCACTTGAAATTTTTTTTCAAACACCCTGAATGCATAAAATTCCTGCACAAAAATACCTCATTTGTTAAACATAAAAATCAATAGAAAATCTAAATCAAAACCTACGTGGCAACAAATGCTTAATAAGTGCATCAATATCTAAGTTAGATATGCATAGTCAAATCTAAATCATTATTTTGGTTTTGAAAATGTGATGTTTCATCGAACTATGCAGCTCTAAGGAAATTATAATATTTTTGTTTTAGCCATGAAAAACTATCTTAGAAATAACAGATAAATAGGGTCACAAATGCATAAAAACTTCCTATCATTGATAAAAAAGACCGGAAATCAATTCCCGCAGTGGCTATAACCACGACGTCCTCTTCCAGTGTGCTATGTCCCTCAGGATGTCATCGACTTCATGTAAAGAACAACTAATTACAAGAGACTGTCTCAAAAGGTGATAAATAATACGGGGCAAAACCTTGTCCATTGCAACGATCAACATACTATGTTTGAGTCTTATAATCAAAATGGTTAACATCCTGTTGAGAAACTCAGTCATCAATTTACAGTCGAGGCTAAATAAATAATAAATTAATGAGCGCTACAAAAGGTTTACTAAGACTTAAAGAAGGCCGTAATAAATAATGCTACCTGTATTAAATGTCTGTTAAATGTGTTGCTACATGATGAGGTATTGCTTAAAGCTGCATAGTGTCTGTCAACTGCGTTGGTAGGTGACGAGGTATTGCTTAAAGCTGCATAGTGTCTGTCAACTGCGTTGGTAGGTGACGAGGTATTGCTTAAAGCTGCATAGTGTCTGTCAACTGCGTTGGTAGGTGACGAGGCATTGCTTAAAGCTGCATAGTGTCTGTCAACTGCGTTGCTATGTGATGACATATTGCTTAAAGCTGCATAGTGGCATGGTATTGCTTAAAGCTGCATAGTGTCCATCAACTGCATTGCTACATGACGAGGTATTGCTTAAAGCTGCATAGTGTGTCAACTGTTTTGCTACGTGACGAGGTATTGCTTTAAAGCTGCATAGTCTGATGAATGCATCACATTTCCCAAACCAAAAACACTTACCTAGATTTGATCCGATATAGCCAACTTACATACTGATATATATACGTATTAAACATTCGAAAGTGTGTAAATAAAAGCTTCAGAATTTCTGTGTGCGCGCCATCATTAATTTAGGATGTTTCCAATTCAAATATCTCCAAAGCTAAGCCTTTAAATTCAGTTACTTCATACTAAAGTAAACTAGACAATAATTATAAAAATAAACTTGATATTATATATATATACACACATAATCTACTGGTGTGCTATATACGAATTATACGAGTATAAATACCGGAAGACAAACTCTAAATAATTATAAAATATTATATATATATAAATTATATTACAATGATATGTATATCTATAAACATAATGCCAGAAATAAAAGCATCAGACTATGTAACTTTAACTACCAGAACCACTGCAGCCAGCCAAACGTCCTGCCATATACATACACTGTTCTTAACCAGGTTCCTTATCTAACCCACGTCTAATTAATCTAACCACTCCCCAAAAAAGGGCACGGCACAGGTACGTGGAGATAGTAAATTATCATGGCTCACCCATTGAATAGCAAGCCTGATTCCTGTTGCTCAACGGTTCTTTCTTACACCCCTGCCCCATTGTTTCAATTCCAGTCAATCCGCGGAGTAGCAACCAGAAGCACCCATTCATACGCACACCACCGCATTACATTGGCATTAGTCACTAAGCCAACAATCTCGCTCAAAAGCACGCCTTACACAATTGTACCAAAGGGGGACACACTGTGCCCCACTTGAGTTTCCCAATCAAGGAGATGTCGAATGCTCACCCATACGACATTGTAAGTAGCCAGACCAGGAGGTTAATACTTCCCTGCCCTCCCCCCGCATCTCCCCAAACTTATCAGTAAAGAATGCTGCAGTGACTACACTGTCCATACAGATATGCACTCTCCGTTAGGTTGATTGATGGAGTTGGACATCCTGGCAACATCTCAGGTCATATCAGGATGGGTAGCGACTTGTGACAGTGCGTACTCATGGTGACTTTATAGTGCTTCCCCACTGGGAATTCAGGCCGCCAGCACCATGACCTGATATCCCACTCAGTCACATTATCCTGACACTGAGCTAACCAGTTCTTGCCCAATCTTATTAATGCCGAGCGCCAGGCTAGGAAGCGACAATTATCAATGTTATAAGTCATTGGTTTGACTCGACCGGGAACCAAACTCCTGATCTCCGTTAGAGAATACAGGCTGTGACGGTTAGAGAAGTGACCCTGCCAGTAGGTAACGATGTGCTGACAAGGCCAGGCCTGCTTGGTGCACTCTGGTGCACATACCAAGATGGCACATTGTGCTCCCTCCTTTTGCATCGCTGCTGCACACCCGCAGACAGCTAGGTTAGGACCCGACACAGGGCACAGGGACTGGACACAGCACATCGTTACCTACTGGGTGCTTGGAGAGTGGAAGAGGTGTGGGGAACGCTTGTGGCGAAAATACTTTGCTGAAATGGGATGTGCACAGTAAATGCCCATACACTGTAAAAACTCGTGTCTTAGGCCAGCTGGCAGATAAGTTGAGGTAATTGTTTGGCTATACATAGTTATTGGTGAACTGATAGCGAAAACGTAGGAAATATGACATGTGTATAAGTCTAGGTGCTTCTGAGAACTTCCCATTATTCTTTTAGTTTAAATTGACTTGACTACAAGTTTTTACGGTACATGACATAGCTTATAATTTTAGTTTTCTGATGAGAAGTAATTTTAGATGTGTGCATCGGTCATTCTAACTGCTCCATTACACCCCTAACTAGGGAGGAAAGCTTTTTCTGAACTTAACAATTCATTATAATAATTATTACAATTATTATTTAGTGGTTAGCTTTGCGTTCCTTTGGGGTTATTTATGATTGCGAGGCATACAATATTAATATAATAAATAATAACAAATACACTGACATTTCAATATCACAAACTAATTTCAATATCACAGGTTTCTCATGAACATCCTCCTTACCCATTGGCCCATTGTTACTTGGACTGACAGGTAGGGCTTTGCAGGAGAGGGTGGCAGGGTGGCAGGGTGGCAGGGGAGGTTGGGTTAAACAGAAGGGATAACATTAAACCTGATCAGGATGCAAGGAAAAACAGATTAAACCAGATTTGGACGCAACATTAACAAAACGAACACGTTCTGTCCTATTCTTGAGATAACAGTGCATGCATATCGCCAAATGACCCACGACAAGTGGACTGAGCGCTTAATAGGTACTCTTACTTTGGTTGTCTAGGTTAACGTAAAGCGGGTGTGGGTTATGAAGCCATAGTGAACAAATGGCCAATGAACCTAACATTCGATCGCTTAAGCGTTATTAGTATAAGCAAACATTCTGTCATCTTCCCAGATGGGAAATAGAAAATAAAGGGCATCGGACCGTTACTGCTATAGGAAAATGAACTAACTTTACAAAGCTAAGTATCCTCTTATACTACAATTCCTGCATAAACTCTACCTATCTTTTTTCCACTTCTCCATATTTTTACTGCCCTCTCACCCATTTCCGGAGGCAAAATAGCTACAAAAATTGCCTATGGCATTATGGACCAATGGGGGCAGGAGGGGGGGGGGGGGGGGAAGTCTCCCACTTCACTACTGGGCTGCTCTATAAAGAGACTTCACCGGGGTGTTCCCCCAGCATCTTTTCCTTTCCTTTCCTTTACCTGTCCGTAAAAAAATATCCAGCTCCACTGGACATTCCCTGCAACCAGAGATTGAAGCGTTAGCCGATATGTGAGCGGCGCCATTAGATGCAGCCTCATCCACTCAGTCTTTCTCCTCAGAATCTACCATTATTGCTAACTTGCTATATTGAACCATCTGAAGTAACTATAAGTGTTGGCTTTTACCTGTTTGTCAAAATATCCAGCGCCTTGGTTGGGTCCCTGAAATTATAGACACCTATGGTTTGACTGTCGGTTTAGGCTTCGATTGTGGTTCTGACCAAGCGAAACGACAGATCAATCGGGCTTTACTCACACACAATTGATCAATTAAAACATTGAAACCCATAAATCTCCCATCGAGCCAATGCAGAGTTAAGCGCTTCCATACTTCAAAACTATTCATTCCCAAACGGGATGCCTTTTGATGAGTCAAAACATTGCTGCATAAATTCATAGTGTTTGACATACAAAAACAATTTTGGAAGAAGCTCAAAATGTCTATGTATAAAAATATAGCGACCAATGTGCGAAAAATTCCAAAAGCCAGCTAACTTTATTGCATCGGAATTTTCGTGTATTGTTTCTATTTTCCTTTTTTAAACAGACAAATTTAATATTTAGTACAAATTTATGAGTCAATTTATTTGAATTAATAACTCGTAGGTATATATATTATATCAATAAATTTATATACACACACATAGATGTATATATAACATGGTATCACCAAAACAGTAAGGGAACACACGTGTAGGTCTACACCTGTATAGATCTAGAGGCCTAGTTCTTAAAACTATTTAAAAACAACACATATATAAACTATGCTCGTCAGATACCTTCCGGGATTTCCGAATTTCGATAACGTAGATGCCAATAAATCTAAAAATTTTCGCGAACGTCCCAATAATTTAAGGAAACCAAAACACTCAAAATAGAGTGTAATCACCGATAATGTGTAATTGGAAAATGCTATAAAATAAAGCCACCAATTTTGTCATTCCAAAAAGCCAATAGCGTTTATTGCATTGACATTTTCGTGGGTTTTATTGTGAACTTTCTTTTTACAAACACATATTTAATGATAGTAATATTGAAATAGTGGAAACATTCACGAGCCTATTTATTTTAATTAACTAATAGACTGGAAGGAGTGAGTGAGGAGTGTTTGTGTATGCATGTATGCATGCATGCATGCATGCATGCATGCATGCATGCATGCATGCATGTATGTATGTATGTATGTATGTATGTATGTATGTATGTATGTATGCATGTATGTATGTATGCATGCATGCATGCACGTATGTACGTATGCATGCACGTACGTATGTATGTATGTATGTATGTAATGTTTGCATGTATCTATATGTATGTAATGCATGCCTGGATGCGTGCATTATATACATAATGTACGTATGTATGTATGTATGTATGTATGTATGTATGTATGTATGTATGTATGTATGTATGTATGTATGTATGTATGTATGTAGTATGTATGTATGTGTGTATTCGCGACGTATTCTCAATATGCGTATGGCAGACCTTAAGTCCGTCATACACACATTGAGAATTGATGGTTTAACAGAATTCTTGATAGCCAATTACCGAGGCTGGCAACATTTTTAGTGCAGAAATGATTAATTAACACGTTCACGATAATTGACACTCCCGAAAGGTTTATGGCGAGCATAGCACATAAACATAACACACGAGACTTTAGACAGGGAATAATAGGACCATATATCCAAACCTACAATAAAAGTATATATTTAAAAGATAAATAAATAAAATAATAAAAGCAGCTGTCAATGATGGCCAGATTTAGAAGTAAAAAGCAAACCAAAGCCCAAATGTTCTTTGCCCAGGAATGGTCAAATAAGACTTCACACAAATCTGCTAAATTACTGATCAAATAAAGATAATGTTTAGTTCAGCCACCGATCATCACCCACAGCGTCGAACTAAAAACCAACACCCAAAACAACAAAAACTACCCAAGTTCACATCACTCCAGTCGCACACTGAAGTGGCACGATTAGATGTAGAACTTTGATGATGAGACACCAAAGTTTGGATGAGATACCACATTTTGGATAACGAGATGAACAATTGTGGTCGATATTGAATTTTGACGAGATGGATAATTGTAGATGTGATACAGAATTTGGATAGTGAGAGGCAGAATTGTGGATGTGGTACAGAATTTGGATAGTGAGAGGCAGAATTGAGGATGTGATACAAATTTGGATAGTGAGAGGCAGAATTGAGGATGTGATACAAATTTGGATAGTGAGATGCAGAATTGAGGATGTGATACAAATTTGGATAGTGAGATGCAGAATTGAGGATGTGATACAGAATTTGGATAGTGAGGTAGAATTGAGGATGTGATACAAAATTTGGATAGTGAGATGCAGAAGTGAGGATGTGATACAGAATTTGGATAGTGAGAGGCAGAATTGAGGATGTGATACAGAATTTGGATAATGAGATGCAGAATTGAGGATGTGATACTAAATTTGGATAATGAGATGCAGAATTGAGGATGTGATACAGAATTTGGATAATTAGATGCATAATTGAGGATGTGATACAGAATTTGAGTGAGATGCATAATTGAGGATGTGATACAGAATTTTGATAGTGAGAGGCATAATTGAGGATGTGATACAGAATTTTGATAGTGAGATGCAGAATTGAAGAACCAAACCAACCATGATTCTAAACTGAAGCCATACCATAGTGAATAATCCTTTATGGCATTAGAGAATAAAACCATTGACTCAGGTACCTTGATGCTCAGTTAATGAACTAAATAAAAACTGATATCAATAAACAAAACGACAAGAAGAGGCACCACATGACGGTGAGGGAGATGAGAGTGTTTAATTAGTCAGTTAAAAATAATCAGCCCCTTAAATGATCACACTGCACCAATCAACTTCTTTTAACACTTTTTATTTTCTTGAAGATTTATACTGCCTATCATAGATAAGTCTGAACAGACTAGTTTTCACCATTAGACAGTTGGTCGATAGAAAGCCCGAGCCTACACGTTTACCCACCCAAAGGATTTTTAACCTCCCACACCACAGACATAGTATGAGAGCAACTGGCCTTTGATGACGCTGTAAGTTATACACAGCGGTGGAAATCCAAATTGGCACAGGTGATGGCATGTGGAACTTGATAAGGGTTCTAATCAAAATGCATACGTTGTTCGATAATTACCCAAAAAATCTATCATTTTGACTTGCCTGTTATAAAGGCAGCCATGCTTATTTTCTACTTTAATTGGAAATCTTTCTGATTAAAGAAAAAGAAAAAGAGAGACAAAAATAAAAGGAGTAAAAACATCAAGGCACACTGGATTGCTTGTTATCAACGCAAGTTGGATCTTTGAATATCTCATAATGATTGAATGCAGCAGGAAGAATAGAGTATCCCTCCATGGATAGTAATAACAGCACAAGCGTTTATGAGAAACAGACCTTTCCCTATTTATACCGGCATAAATTTAGTACACATCACATATGGACACTGGCTATATAGTGTATTATTTCCAGCTATAAAGATGGAGGTGGTATGTGATTTAGCAACCCACCAAATGAGCATATGCGGGCTTTGCATTTTCAACGTGACAAAGAAACGGCATCTAGTCACCAAGGAACCTGGCTGTGTGTCATATATAAGTATTTGGCATCGTTAAGCACACACCACACAAATTTGCAGGTATCATTTAAAAAACCCAATTATATTTGCCGAATGAGCTAGACAGGATGGCCAAATGAGTTGAGCGTCCGTCTCCCATTTTGATAGGTCGTGGGATTCGAACCCAATAGTTCCAAGCCTGGTCGAGTCAAACCAATGACCTAAAAATTCATACTTGTCGCTTCCTAGCCAGGCGCTCGGCATTATTAGGACGAGGAGCAGTGGAATGAGGAAGACCAATCATCCACAATTCAAATGTCCCATGCTTAATCAACAAATGTAAAAAAGTCATTGTAAAAGCTGGGCAAATGTCAGTTTCAGACAATTGGTCCTCTTCCTCATTCTATTGCTCCATGCCCTATCCGAGCGCCGGGATAGATAGCAACAAAGTATCAATTTTCAAGTCCTTGGTTTCACTCAGCCAAGTTTTGAACACCATGGGTTCGAATCCCAGGACCTGCCACACAGGATGTTGGCACTCAGCTCGTTGGACCGCCCCGTCTGGTTACGCACTGATTTTATTTATAGCCTGTGTACTAAATTAAGTGACTATAAATAGCGTAAGGTCTCACTCTTCCTACACACTTGTACCGTTAATACTATCCATGGAGGTATACTCTATTCTTCCGACTGCACTATATACATATATCTGTCTTGGTCTAAATTTCAATATATTAGTGGAATTAAAACGATGCCCTAAAAAAGGAAATAATTTTTTCTAATGCCCCCCCAAAAAACCCAACCCCACCGGAACTGATTGCTGCTGACACAAGTGAAGCCCTTCGCAACCTGCCTACTTTTCAAGAGGGAGAGAGGCACACCGTTCCCATTGAGAAGACGGTTAGTTTTGAAGTGTGGATTGAAGTAGCAACGCGGCTGTTGGCAAACGGCGTGGCTGGGTGTCATTTGTATCGGGTATCTCAATGCACCCACGGCACAGCGTGGCAAAAGGGTTGGACAGACAGTGTCAGACAAGACTGAGGTGAAACGGCATCAGAAATACAAGTGGGAAGCTTGAATATATAACACTTTTTATTTTTTAATGTTTACTTATATTACACAAGAAAAATCCCTCTTTTAAATATGAGATAAAATGGGATGAAATCCTCTTTTGATTATCTTATGTAAATTAAGCAAGCATATATTTAAATTTAAGCCAGCTTGCATAATTAGAAGCCTGCTGTGCTGTATATGTATACATTAAACTGCGTGCTGTGGCTAAGCCAATTACTATTATTACTATTACTTAGATAAACAATTATGAAACGCTTATTGTACGAAAAGATGGCATCAGTGAAAAGAAAAGCGTGCAATATGTGGTATTATATTAATTTCGCAAACAAAATGAAAGTGTGGCTCAAATCTTAAAGCCGTGCTTGTGTCTGGGTGCCGGTGAAACCTTGTGTTGGGATGAGTATCCGGATGTAAAGGCAACCCAGAGACATTATTTGAACTTAAAAAAATGGCGGGATTGATTGATTGATCGATCCATGATTTACTGAGTCAATCTATTCCTCCTCTTAAATAACTTCTTTTTTTTTATAACGGGGATGGGGAGAAGTTTGTTTCTTTAACGACCCCCGAGCTCAAAAAGTAAACATCGGTTATTGGGGGGTCATAAAGGTCAGAATATGTCCAAGTTTATATATCGACATATATATATATAAATTTATCAATTCTACAAAGCTGGCAAAGAGTAGCATATAAAAATGACATTGTGCCCAGGATCAGCAAGCTGACTGGATGATTGCAGCTAAGGGGGTAAATACATACTCGTTCCATGTCTCTTAGGTAGATGGTTTGCGACCGGCTGACGGACGCTGTCCGGTGGTATTTGACCAGCTGGTTGAGCGAGTCAAACTTGACCACCCACAGAAAATATTTCCCAGCGCCATCTCGTAGAACCTTAAAATGTTGTACTTGTTCACCGAATCTGGGCGGATGGAAAAAAAGGCAGTGGGTTAGAAAGGCGCAATAACAGTAAAACCTCACTCACCGACCACCTCCACAGATCGACCACTGCCCTATATTGATCACTTTATTTGGGTCCAAAACGATCGCCCATACAATACCATTGTAACGATAACAAAAAATCCCTAAACCAACCAGCTCCCTAAATGGACCATTTAAAGTCAGTCCCATGGTTGGTCGAGTTTTTACTGAACATTGATTCGCTGGTTGACTGAACAATTGACAGTGGTTGCGCACTGATAGCGCATTATGTCAGACAAAAGAAAACAGAAAACAAAAAATAATTTGGAGAATTCTTCAAGTTAAAAAAGGAGTTAATTTTTATTTTATTTTAGTGTTATAAGAGCGTATTTCCTCATTTCAAAATTATATTTGTGCATTGCCACACATGCTATATTGTTCCATATTTTTATAATAGAAAATTGTAAGAATTTCTGTCATAACATTTAAAAATTAAAACTTGTTAATAATTGGTTTTCATTTGACTGTGTCCCCCCAAAGAGTTTCCGTCAGAAAATAATTTGAGGATATACAGAATGGGGGAGCGGGTCTGGAGGCTTTGTTGTCTCTGGCTCCTTGAATAACTATTAAAAGAATTATCCCAACAATTTAGGCTACAAGTCGTTACATTAAACAGATAAGATTTCAAGCGGACATAGCCTAATAATATAACTCATTCGACCACCACCGCAGGTTCATAGACGGTATTAACTTTGAATCAATTTTGCGCCTGTGGTAGTGGGTGGTGATGGTTGTGAGTGGTGGTGGTGGTGATGATGATGGTGGTGGTTGGTCGTCGTCGCCTTCCCCAATGAAAAAGTGTGCAGCAGGTTCAAACATGAATCCAAAAACAGTGTGCGGTTGCGCATGTAACGGAGAATTTACAGTAGTTTCTCCCACCATAAAACCCCAACAACATACATGAGATGACACAATGCTCTTACTTGACTGATAAGGAGAAATCGCCCGGTGAGCTCTCGCTGGGCCGTATTAGGAATGCACCGTCTTTCTGCATATAATCTGATCCAGTTTTCTCCAGTAGTAATGCTTCCGCTTCTGCTCGACTAATTTTGCTGACATATCTGAAATGGAAAATGAAATTGGAGTTGGTCATTTAAATCAATACGCACATCTATTCGATTTAAAAACGTCATATAAAATAAATAAGTCAAAGAAAATTTCTGGGAGCTCATTGTTCTTGGAGTTCCTTCTTTGGGTGAGGAGGAATGTGAGGTGAAGGGGGTCGGGGGTCGGGGGCGGGGGAGATATTATATTAGATATTACCAAGGACGAAAGTACATATAAAATTGTGGAAAGCCGCGAAATCGCAGAGATCTTTTATCCTTGTACCCAGATAAAAGATTCACCGTGTACTGTTCTGTACAGTAGGAGTGATGTAAAACCCATTAGAAAAAGTGGTGAAAGGCTGGGTAAATGAAATGAGCAGGTACATTCTTAATTTAAGAAACAACATATATTCTTAACATATATATCTACTCGCTACCTTTGATTAAATTTTTTTTTTAATAAAACATGTAGCGTAAGGGGAGACACGGGTGATTTTTGGGTGATTTCCGTATCTCAAAAACTATTAAAGATTGAGCTTTGAAAATTGGAGCACACATTCTTTTTATCAAGAGAAGCATATCTGCAGAGTTTCAAAGCTCTATCTTGAGTAGGGGTCATATGATGAAGGATCTTGCAAAAAGAAGTATCAAAATTTTACCCCCTCCAGGAAGTATACTGAATGTGCCTAGATTTGCCTGAATCAAGTTATTATATGAAGAACTGGTCCAGTTGAGTGCAATAAGGTGGTTTGTGAATTTATATATATCATTACCAACATGTCCCTACATGACGAACCATAGGTAAAAGAAATTCAATGGTTAATTTTTGTTACTCCATCCCTAGCTCTTGAACTATGAAAGATAGTGTTTTTAACCATCTTATTGCACTCAGCAGCAACTTTTACATAAAACTGCCAAGTTTCAACTTTCTGCTACAATTATAACTTACATTTTTAGAGGGGGCAAATTGGCAAAACTCTGGGAAAAGCAGTTCTGAGAAAACGAGCTTCAAAGTTCACAAAGTGTTTCTTTCAAATGGTAAAGTCCAGTATCATCATCTAGAATCCCATATTATAATTATATACACAAATATCCAGTCAAGTAATTATCTGTCCAAAAAATATATCATTTACACCAAATTAGTACACCCAAAACCAAAAACCACCAGTTTCACCCAAATTCATGTTCCGATCACCCGTGTCTCCCCTTAATAGATATTAAAAGTCAAATCGACAGCATTCTATGGTCACCATCTTGTCTTTTTTTGCATTCTCTGATTTCTCTCCCATTTCACCAACCCTGTGCCGATATAAGTAGATATTAGATACTGGGGGAAGTAGGAATTTGACTTCCTGTTCCATACTAAAGCTAACTGCCAGCTATGCGTCATACGAGTAGGACATGGCTGTCAGTTCCTGCATTCTTTCCTTGACTGCAGTGAACAAGTACTGTACTTACGGGTGTGGTCGCATTTCTATGTAATTGCTGGGAATGAAGCCTTCTTTGCCGTCCAGCTCGGCTTTGTACCAATTTTTGTCTTCATCTGTGCTTAGTACCTAGCATTAAAAAACAACAGAAGCACCAATTAGCACGGTGTAGTGTACACAACACTGTTACTTCTAGTATACATTTATTCAGGGCGGAGGGGCCGGAGGGGGAAGTAGCATATATAACTCAAACACTTTTAAAAATATTCCGATATTCCGCAAGGGGGGAATGCAAATGTTCTATTACTGATCGTGTACGTGACCAGGTGCATATATATATGAGACTGTCTCAAAAGGTGCTAAGCAATATGGGACAAAACTTTGTCCATTGTAACAATCAACATACTATCTACTTATGCATTTGCTCAGGATAAACTGATTTGTTTTTTACATGGTGTTTCATAATCCCAATAGAATACATATTGATTTGAAGCAAATGTCTTAGTGTTTTCAGTGTAACTGTTTCTGTGCTGATTTGTGTCAATCGTTACAATGGACAAAAAAAAAAGAGTTACCACCTTTTGAGACAGGCTCATATATAAATATGCACTCAGGGCCTAGCCTTTCTCCTGGGGTAGGGTCACCACACTCAAAAGGTCAAGGTTGGTGGTGGCCAAAGAGCCATACAGCTACTGGTGGTGGGCAGACCACTGGTATCCATGGAGACCAGGAATGCTGGATTCCTATTGGTGGAAGGAGGTGTTATGATAATCTACCATGAACCCATGTAACTATATAATAATAAACCAGAGGGCTGGACTCTCTCTTTTACACGTTACTCTCCGAGCATTACATTATATAAACTGTAGTATATTTCCGAGAGAGAAAACACTCCAAAAGCAAATGAAATAACAAAAGATGCACAAGCTTAAAAAACCATTTTCCTGGGCGTGCGCAAGTACTTGCATATATATGTATTTGTTTGTTCGGGATTTACGGTCTCGCAACATCTAAGGTCAAATCAAGACCGGTACTTGCGCAATCATAGCGATTTCATAGCATTGCCTTATTGCGAGACAGGGCCCCACCGGCACCAGGACTCGATATGCCATTCAAATTCATTCACATTATCCTAATATTCAACAAGGCATTCCATGCCCTATCTAGCTTATTAATGCCGAGTGCCTAGCTAGGTTGCGACTAGCATTAATTTAGATTTGTTTGTTTGTTGTTTTATGTCCCAGAAACATCTACGGTCATATCAGGACGGGTACCAACTTCTGGCAGTCTGCACTCATGGCAACCTTATAATGCTGTCCCACTGGAAGACATGGCCGCTGGCACTATGACCTGATATCACACAGTCACATTATTCTGATACAGTGCTAACCAGTGTTTGTCCTATACTATTAAAGCCGAGCCTCAGACTAGGATTAGGTAGCAACAATTATCAATTATATAAGTCATTGGTTTGACTCGGCTAGGATTCGACCTCCCGACCTTCTGCACGTGAAGCCTGCGCTCTACCGATTCGGCTGAGTCCAGTTGCATCAATTTAGAAATTCATTTGTTTGACTCGGCTGGAATTCGACTCGTGACCTGTATGCATGTAGGTTTGCATGCATGCACGTCTATGTATGTGGGTATATATGCGTGTATGTGTGTATGTACGTAAGTGTAGGTCAGAGTGCATGTGCATGCATCCACAGTTGTGCAAACATCTATGCATTCAATTTCAAAGCACACCCTCACTGTAACATTTTGTTGTCCCCAAGGCGTTAAATACCCATCAATCAAATCAATTTCCCAGTAGACCAACTCACGGGTATGCATTATATATATTCCTCACTGCCAAATTTAATTAACACACCAAGGGCTATAATCATAAGGTATTAGATCACCTGAATGTGGTGTTCTCTGTGGCGGAGTGGTTAGAGTGTCTGACTTTTTTCTAGGTCGGACTCCTAATCTGAAGGTCGGTGGTTCGATTCCCCGTGCCCCCATCTCTGCCAATTTGGATTTCCACCGCTGTGTATAACTTACAGCGACATTAAAGGCCAGTTGCTCTCATTCCATGTCTATGTGGTGTGGGAGGTTAAAAATCCCTTGGGTCGGTAAAAGTGTAGGCTCGGGCTTTCTATCGACAAACTGTCTAATGGTGAAAACAAGCCTATTCAGGCTTATCCATGATAGGCAGTATAAATCTTCAACAACAAATGTCAAGGACGAGAACTGGCAATAACTTCTATCTAAACCCTTTAATGATGAGTGTGCATCGAAGGTTGTGCCCTGGCTGACTAACTTTGATTCCATTCTAATTTAGTTAGCATCGAAGCAGGCAATGGACCAAGGTCATCTGACATTATATTTGAATGATGGTGTGACTTTACAGTACAGAGCCTATAATGAAGAATAGGATTGGGAGGGACCTCAACCATAATTCCATAGGAAAGAACTGTCCTGTGCATCAGGTATGGCCAAAATCATTTTGCAAGACACAGTGAAAGGAGGAAGAAAACAAGGCAGACCAAGGACAAGGTGGTATGGCCTAAGATAACATCAGGGATTGGTTAGGCCTGGAGTTTGACAAGTCCCAGACGGCAGTGGAGAACGTTGAAAACTGGAGAAAACTGGAGAAAACTGGTTGGAAAGTCATCTGTAGTGCCCCAACGACTCTCAGAACTGATTGTTCTAAGTGTTCTTAATTGTCCTTAATACGTATGTATCTTCGAACCGATTACTAAATGCTAACACGTAACACTACGTGTTCGCATTTAGTAAACACTCAAATTGACTGCATAGTAAATTGCCCATGCTACGATATGTACAACTCACTGTGTCAAAGAACTAGAACTAAAACACGTGCCACCATATTTAAGTGTCTGATGAGTCGGGGGTTTACAACAGAAGTGGCTTTTAATTTGGATTTGTTTGTTTGGGTTTTACATCCTAGCAACAACTATGGTCATATCAGGATGGGTATAGACTTGTGATAGTGTGCACTCAAGGCAACTTTATCGTGCTGTCTCTAGTTAGAAAAACCAGGCCACTGCCACCATCAATTTGTAAACGTGCCGGCTGGTGGTGTGGGTGGTGTGAATAGGTCAAGTGAAAACACTACAGGTAATAAAGGAAAACAGGGTAAGAAGGAAAAGTAAGAGAGTGAGACTCTCTGGTTTATTGCTTATATAGGTTCTCAAGATTCAAGATGGCCGTTGTCACATGATCCTATTCATCAATCACAGTACAATGCAGTGGTCACATGACTCACTCCTCCAATCAGAGTACAATGCAGTGGTCAATGATCATAACAATACCATGTGGGGGGGGAGGGGGCATGTGAGGTGACTCTTCCAAAGACTGTTCTTAGTCAAACTCGGAAGTGACACTCCCTCTCAAAGACTATTCAATATACAAGTTCTATACTTAATGAATAATAGTTTACCAAGTTCACACATCCTCTATATGTCTTTGGGTTTTTATAATTTAACCTTTATCATTATATAGACAGTTTGTAATTTATTATAGTAACTTCACCTCGGTTCACATGTATTATATCGGACAATTTTACAACGTACTCCGCCCCTCCACTTCTTACCATCTGCCCAGCATATAGCAAGAAGTGCACAGTACTACGTTGTCACCTTTATATCCTCTTTAATATCTTTTATCAACCTAAACAATAAATTGAGTCTGAAATAGTCGCGCTAATAGATAAGGTACATCTGACTTCGAGAGCAAAAAGAAAAAAAAATTCCGAAAATTTTCATTTTCCTCTTTTTTTTAATGGTTTTTAATTGATATCCCACCCAGTCACATTATCCCGATACTGAGCTAACCAGACCTTGCCCTATACTCGTAATGCTGAGCGCCAGACTATGTAGCGACACGTATAAATTTTGTAAGTCATTAGTTTGACTCGGCCGAGATTCTAATTCTTGACCTTCCATTAGATTGGGTATTTTATGGAAGTCAACCATAAATTCTAAATAAGATTCCACATTAATGCAAATCATATTGATAATAACAAATCATCAATTTTATGCTGTATTACTAATGCCTACATATATAGACGTGCATCTAGGTCACCACCACCTCACTTTTCCCACCTGACATTTACTTCCTTGTACTAAGTTGTAGAACTTTAACGACAGTCACTACATTTTACTTCTTGGTCGTAAATGTTGAATATACTAAACAACGATTCTGTGAATCTCTTAGTTAGGTTTATTATTAATGGATCAGTTATTCTTAAGTCACCACTGTGATTATTAACCATTGCATATCGCTGAAGCTTAAAGGGTCACTAACATGTCAAACAACTTCACAATTATCACGTTAGAATACGACTATTTATAGTTTGTATATGAGACTGTCGCAAAAGGTGCTAAGCAATATGGGACAAAACTTTGTCCATAGTAACGATTAACACACCATCTACTTATGCATTTGCTCAGGATAAACTGATTTGTTTTTTACATGGTGTTTCATAATCCCAATAGAATACATATTGATTTGAAGCAAATGTCCTTGTGTTTTCAGTGTAACCGTTTCTGTGCTGTTTTGTGTCAATCGTTAGTATGGACAAAAAAACAAAAGAGTTAGCACCTTTTGAGACAGGCTCATATATATATCCTGAAACCGTCTCCAAAAGTTATTTAGGGCCCAACCAAGACTGAGTGGCAGTCATCAAGCTGTGGCCCAAACGACCCTTCTCAGCTATTACTACTCCATATAGTTATTCTAGACTCAGCTATTTTTTATAGTTCAAAGTACCATCCCACAGTTAATATTTCTAGCAATTCAATATTTTGCTCAAATGTAGCGAATTATGTTAACAAACTGATGTTAAAACTCAATTGATCAAAGTTTTAATCAAATATTGAAATGGCAATCACTCCTACCTTTAAAACGGATCCTTTAACAAAACTTAATTCATCTTCAGCCGTTGCCTGGAAATCATGCTTGGCCTCTGCCTCCATTTTCCTCCTCCCGCTTCTGGAAAAGACAAGTTAATATATGCGATTCTATTAATATCCTAATTTAAAATGTTAATTGACAGCCATTGATGCAATTGCCGAGTTAGACAACTGAAAAAAAAGCAACACATCTGAGTACACAATACTGACGAAATGACATGAGTATGAAACTGTCACAACTACACCATATAGTTATGGTGAATGGATGGGGGGGAGGGGGGAATGAGAAGGCTTCATGATTACAGTATCCAAAAACAGACGGCAAAGTGGTCTGATTCAGAATGGGACTGCTGGCATTCTGACTTCTGACTTAGAAATGAATCCACCAATGTTTGACTGGAACCCGAGATATTCCCCAGCAGTAAGCATTATCATACTCTGACAGTACTAACACTCATCTAATGTACTTTAATGCTCTAACATATCCAGCTTGTGAGCAAATGATATAAATAGATGATATTAGATCTTAACCTATAGGATTTCACTGTTCCAGTAACATGTTGTCACTGTGCTGGAAAAAATCGGTTCCCATGAGTTTATGGTTTCCATCACCTGTTTCATGGAGCCAACAAATCATTACCAACGGGTTCGCATGAGCCCTGGGCATGGAACCCTAAATGTGTTGCCCATGAATTTTGAAATCCTATAGGTTGGATCTGCAATGTAAAACGACTGGAAGACCAGCGCCCAAGCACTGAGAAGAGAACTATTCAGAAGAATAAAGTATTCACTACAAAAGTATTATTAAAAGTTAATTAATTTTTTAGCCATAACCCATGACATTGAATGGATTTGGTTTATTATGGGTTTTACGCCAGGCAAGGTAGCGAAAGCTATCGCTCTTCTTCCAGACAAGGTAAAAACAACTATACATTTTCTAAATATTTCTTCCACAGTTCCAGGCAAGGTAGTGACAACTATCAATTTTCCAGGTCCCTATAGACCTAGAGATTTCTTGTCCAGATCATATTAGGACACGGTGGCAGGTGGGTGCGGGCATCCATCTTTTCGGTGATAGAATAGAAATGTGGGCTGCAGTGATGTCTCAACTGGGTTACCCGGCTATACATCACACACCGCTGCATTGTCGAAATGAGGCCATCCGGCTGGGAAGCATTGCCAATCGTCAGACCATGCAGTCCAATGCTTCCAATGGCTGTTTAAAGCTGCATTGTCCGATGACAGCATCAAATTGTCAAAACCTAAACATGTACTGAGATTTGCTCCGATATATCCAACCTAAGATACCGGTGCACACATTAAACATGTATTGCCATTCCCTGTTCCTGTGCTCTGCTGCACTGCTTTATCAAACAAACAAACATTCAGGGATGAAAGTGGTCTCCGGGAAAAAAAAGCGGAAATGCTGATATTCTTCCATAGGCTTAGCATTGTCAGGGAATCGCTGAAAATTCCCGGAAGTTGGGTTTCATACATATTGGTATATGCTGATAGTGCTGCACCGTTTGAAGCATGTATTAGTAGTATACGCTGCTAGTGCTGCGGCGTTTGCATCACATATCGGTATACGCTGATAGTGCTGTGGCACTGATAGTGCTGTGCCGTGATAGTGCTGCGCCGTGAAGGCATTAGTAGTATACGCTGCTAGTGCTGCGGCGTTTGCACCACCTATTAGGATACGCTGATGGTGCTGCAGCGTGAAACAACATATTGGTTGGTTGGTTGTTTTACATCCTGGCAACATCTAAGGTCATAGCAGGACAAGTGCAACTTATTAGTATACACTAAAAGCTACAGGAAAAATCCCGGAAATCGGCGAAATCGCGGAGATCTTTCATCCCTGAACGTTACAAATTAAAGGGGGGGGGGGGGCTAGATCTAGCATTTCGGCATACAAACCAAATTACGTTGGTATGTTTTCACTCCAAATATCTAACCGGTTAAAACAAAGTATACATCAAATTATAATAAAAGTAGATTAAAGCCACCAACCTAATACTCCCCCTAATATATAACATATTCAACCTAATATATAACCGTATATAGCCTACCAAAGTCAATAGTGGGTGGGTGGGTGGCATGATATCCTAGACATCCTGGTACAGGTTTATATTATAACCTACCACTCAGTAGTGGGTATGGGTGACATTACTGAGAAGGTGCCCCAGACATCCTGATAAAGGTTTACATGGCCTACCAGTCAGTAGTGGGTATGGGTGATAAGGTGCCCCAGACATCCCGATACAGGCTTATATAACCTACCAGCCAGTAGTGGGTATGGGTGACAAGGTGCCCCAGACATCCTGATACAGGCTTATATAACCTACCAGCCAGTAGTGGGTATGGGTGACAAGGTGCCCCAGACACCCTGATACAGGCTTATATAACCTGCCAGCCAGTAGTGGGTATGGGTGACAAGGTGCCCCAGACACCCTGATACAGGCTTATATAACCTACCAGCCAGTAGTGGGTATGGGTGACAAGGTGCCCCAGACATCCTGATACAGGCTTATATAACCTGCCAGTCAGTAGTGGGTATGGGTGGCAAGGTGCCCCAGACATCCCGATACAGGCTTATATAACCAACACAGACATCCCATTACAGGCTGATAATAGAAAAGTGATATCGCCTACCAAAATAAAATAGTGGGTGTGGGTGGCAAGATAGACATCCTAATACAGGCTTACATAGCATACAGTAGTTCGTATGGAGTAGTAATACCGTGGCTGAGCGTGTGCCTGTTCTCTGCCCCACACACGTCACGACGTCAAATCCTCCCTGGTACGAGCGCAGACTGCCAACAACCTGGGTCACCTGCCCGTCGCCATAACGACCGCTGAAATCAGCAGTATCCTATCCTCTCCGAGCCACACTGCCAGATGCACTACCTGATACTATGAATGGTTAGTCCCCAGTGTAGACTGGCCTGCTTACAACCGGAGTCTGTGTCAGTCTGTCTGTGTGTCTTGTTTGTGTATGTGTGTGTGTGCACCGCTCAGGCCGCATGCTCTGTACACTCATACCGCACACATACCGCACGCACACGCACACGCACACACATATATATACACATACACAGTCATGACAGTGGGTGTGTCAAGGAACCAGTGCCGCCTTCGACGCACACAGTGGGAAGTGGGGCATGACGCCGCGCCAACTACTGACTGCATCATTATGACGTCACCGGACCTCATTATGTATGCGTGCGTGTATACATACATACATACATTCGTACATACATACACTCGTACACGGACACATACATACATCTATCTACCTTATACCACAATCACACCAAACTAGTTCTCACTACGTTGATTGATTGATTGGTGGTTGCTTTACACCGTGTCGGCAGCATTCCAGGTGACTCTGCGGCAGTCCGTTCACGGAGGGGATAATTCTATGGAGTTTGTTGTTTGGGTGTTCATCCCATTCGATCTGCCATAGGTTCCAGATGTATTTTTGAATGGTAGGTTTCAGATCAGAGTGGGGAATATGACAGTGTTATAAAGGAGCAGTCAGGGCTTGAGTGGCCGCTTGATCGCTCTCATTTCCTGGGATACCCACATGACTGGGCACCCAACATAGGTGAATGTCAAATTTTGCTATTGAAAGAGAGCTTAGTTTAATGAGTACTTTAAGTAGTATTGAGTGGTCCAGTTTCCTATTGTTTAAAGCGTCAGTGAAAATGATGAATTTATGACTGGCTGAGGTTTCGATGCACTCTAACGCGAGTGGGAAGGAGTGCTTGTGCCTCAGCAGTAAAGATGGAACTCTGATCTGGAATATGTGTACCTAATTCACGTCTGTGGAGGATTGCTGCCGCAGAGACTCTGTTGTCTGTCTTTGACCCATCAGTGAAAATTGCTAGGTGGGAACTAAAAGCACTTCGCACATCGATAAAGCTTTCATGATATGAAAGTGGGTGTGTTTGAGATTTCTTCGACATGGCCAGCTGGAGGATGATTGGTTTCCTCAGCTGCCAGGGAGGAACATCTGAATATTGTGAGGGTGCTATGTTATGTAGATTTGCCCCCAGGGCCTCCAAGTGAGGCTTTATTCTGAGGCCTAACGGCTTTATGTATGTTGGCTTTGATTAATAGAGGCGTTTGTATGGTGGCCTCCAAGTGAGGCTTTATTCTGAGGCCTAACGGCTTTATGTATGTTGGCTTTGATTAATAGAGGCGTTTGTATGGTGGCCAAAAAATGTAGTTATATGGAGGATTTAAAAAATTTCCTTTTAATTTTATCACATATTGAGAAATCAACTACCTAAAAATATATACTTTAGAAAATATAATATAAATAATATTAGCTTGTCCTTTCAAAAGCAGCAAGTTGTACTACCAACAATACTTCCAGGTGTGACAAAACGAATCTGGGGAAATATATTTAATTAAATATTTCTTTTATTTATTTCTCTTTCGGTAAAATGTACAATTCCATTACAACCAGGTGAAGATCACAGAACTGCCGGTGAGGAACTGTCTAGTTCTAGTAGACTTATCTTGGGGAAATAATACTAAATTAATTATTTCGAAAGAGGTCCATTACAACCGAATAATGATATTGCACAAAAATAATCACATATGTACGTGAATGCGTATGACTTAGATGTTTAAAGTTCTATCACGCCTGGAATAGAGGTGTGATATTGCCTAGTCCCGGAAGCTTTAAAGTGCTGTCTCAGAGATATATTGTGCTGCTAGCGCTTATACTGTCGTGGGAGTGTTACAAACAAACAGAAACATCTTCTAGCATTCCATGGCGAGCATCCTAACCGTTAGGCTATCTAGGCTCCCTCCTGCATGCAATCAACTCACCCATGCCTACACGTGTATGTGGCATTTCACCTGGGGAGGTTAGTGCAACTCTCTACATTACAATATTACACTCATTCACACTGCCAGGGTTGTTGGCAGAGGCTAAAATTCTGTACCCTTAAATTATCTGAGGGTATGACTCTCTACCCTCAAATTGTTGGGATACAATTTTGTTGAAAGGTTCTTTAAGGAGCAAGAGACCACAAAGCCTCCAGACACCCCCACCCACCCCCAGACCCCCCCACCCCCCCTTTTGCGTTCCATGAAATTATTTTTTGGCGGAAACCCTGACAGTGACACTGAATCAACCAGTCGTTGCCCTAGCCTACCGATCGCCAGGCGACATGTGACGACATGAACCAATACATTATGTGGCCTTTACCCAACTAGTCATCAAGCCCAGAATCTCCCGCACTGTACTGTACCTGGTAGTGGTACCTGTGTTTATTTGTTATGACCAAGAAATAAAAATCACACTGATGGTGAAAACGAGGGAAGATGGCGGAGATGGTAAATACACATACACAAAGTGGTATTTTATCGACTGTAAAATATTAGCTAGGATAATTTCACTACAATCTATATCCAAAACTAATGTCTCGCAAAAACCCTACCAAGTTTAGTCATCATGAGGCATGTGGTTAGAAGTCCAAAATGTTGGGTCTATAATAAAGAATAGGTCTGCTTGTGGCACCAATCCCAACTTCTGATATGGCGTGCTGGATCTCAGCTTCAGTCCTTCCTGAGAGACTTGGAATACACGTATTGTGAACGACCCCAACATCATTATCAGTAATAAAGACTCACCAATCCATGAACTCAAGAGTCCCAACTTACAGTTCCACACTCCCAAATATGATGCAGGCTATTTACAAACGCATTCAAATGTTGGGAGGTGGGAGGGGGGAGGGGGGAGGGGGAAGGGAGGGAGGGTGGGCGTAAGTACACATCCAGAGAACACGTTCAGACAACCGATAAACACCAACCAAAACAAAGACTTCACCATAGATTAGCAAGAATTGTGCTTAGGTTGGTTGGTAGTTGGAATTTTATGTCCAGGCAACATCTAAGGTCATATCAGGACGCGTACCGACTTGTGACAGTGCGCACTCATGGCGACTTTATAGTACTACCCCACTGGGAAATCAGGCTGCCAGCACCATGACCTACAGTCACATTATCCTGACACTGAGCTAAACAGTCCTCACCCTATCTTATTAATGCCGAGTGTCAAGCTAGGAAGTGACAAGTATCAATTTTGCAAGTCACTGTTGTGCTTTGGTGTTAGTAGCCTAAATTTCGCCACATAAATACGGCAAGAGAATACTCTATATCCCCTTATCATTTTTAATGTTTTTTCACTTCTCTCTCTAAAAAAAAGAAAAGAAAAAGGGCGTGGGGGCGGGGGGGGGGGGGGATCTGTCATATCCTGAACAATGCGATCTACATAACTTGCGAATCTGATCAAAGATTTTACTGAATACCATCACCAGAAAGTGTCCACTCTTACTCTTAATGATAGTACATCTTTGGAAAAGTACAAGTGCGCTGTCTTATGAGGTCTACCTGTGGTTCTACAAGTCACAGCTATAGCCGTGTTTACACGGGGAATTGTGAAACGATCTAGACAAAGCGATTTATATGAGGTGTTTTAAGAGGTGCGTTTACACGGACAGAGTTTGAAAGTGTTTTGGCGCCGGGAACCAGCAGCCTTAGGTCCGCTTGTAGCCGGCGAGCACTGCTATTTGTTTAGTTTACACTTGGTGATTCGACGCCGATGTAGCTGCTACGTTAATATCGCTTGGAATTTAAGGTTAATTTAATTAAATTTAATTCTTTGAGTCTGTAATTCTGTTAAATATGATCGCATTCACTAGATTTCGGCGTAATCGGGCCCTAACACTGCCGGGCACCAGCGATTAGTTACTGCTCCCCCTGTTGCCAGCAAGCACTACTATTTTATACTATCGCCGCCCGGGAACCAGCTGAATCGCTTCAAATAAACCACCTCGCGACATGGTATAGATGAACCGTTTCATATGAATCGATTCAGCCCTAAAACGCCACAGCATCGCGTCTACACATCAAATGTGAGTCGATCTAGGCAAGGCGTTTTATATGAGGCGTTTTAAATCGCCCGTGTAAACAGGGCTTATGTCGGATGTGTATGTCAATAGCTGACGGTGATGTGGGGTAGGGGACCTGCCTGGCATAAAAGAAGTTTCCAAAAGGTTACTTTTGTTCAGATTTTCTACCGTTTCACACGGCATATGTATCAGAGGACAAGTGGGTTTGTTTTTTCAATCTTTTAAATCTGACCTAGATTTTCATGGATCTTAATAACAGCCACTCACAAGCATTATGTAACAGAACACTGGTCATACAATGTGACCTTCAAAAACAAGTATTTTAAGTTTACTATTGGTTAGTTGGTTGGTTGATTAGTTAGTTAGTTGGTTGGTTGCTGGAGTTTTACATCCTGGCAACATCTAAGGTCATATCAGGATGGGTACTGACATGTGCCAGTGTGCACTCATGGCAACTAAATAGTGGTGCCCCACTGGGAATCAGGCCACCGGCACCATGACCCGATATCTCACTCAGTCATATTATCCTGATGCCGAGCTGACCAGTCCATGTCCTATCCTATTAATGCTGAGCGGCAGGCTAGGAAGCGACAAGTATCAATTTTATAAGTTACTGGATTGACTCGACCGGGACCCGAACCCCTGATCTGCACACGAGGCACTAGATAAAAGATTCACCCCGTACTTCCAGTACAGGGGTAAAAACCAACCCATTAGAAAAACTGGCGAAGAATTTCAACATGCTGGGGAAATTAACTGAGCTGGTAAATTCTTAATTAAAGAAGCACAATATATTCTTTATGTATGTCTTCATATTTACCCATTACTTTTGAGTTGGAAAATATAATAAAACATATACTTTAATGCAATTTAAAAGTGAAATCGACAGCGTTCTATGGCCGCCATCTTGTCTTTTTGAATTATCTCCCATTTCACCAACTCTGTGCCGATATAAGTATCCATTTGATACTGGAGGCAGGCATTCTACTTCCTGTTCCTTACTAAAGCTATTTTCACCCGTATTTACACTACATTGTCGTTCACCCCTGTACTGGAAGTACGGGGTGAATCTTTTATCTAGCGAGGCCCGCACTCTCCCGATGCTGTCACCACGCCCGGTCTTACTATTTGCTTGTGGTGTGTGTGTCGTGTGTGTGTGTGTGTGTGTTCAACATATGTTTGATCAATTTTAATATAGTTAACGACACAGCATGTACATTTCATTATAACACCAGGAAAATACCCATGCATCAAAGATTTCAACGCAACAGGATCATAACACATAAGATGTGTATCTCAAAGGACAAATAGTTCATTCGTTTATATATGTCCAATTGTACATCTCAAGAAAATCTCACTCGCTTTATTCCTTTGCCAGGTGAATCCAAACTTAGCACGCATCGTGACTTCTGGGTGGTGGTCGTGGTGTGTGTGTCGTGTGTGTGTGCGTGCGTGTGTGTTGAACGTATGTAATCATGTATGTCTGTATGTATGTTTGTACAAACATACATACATGATTACATACGTTCAACACATGTATGTATGTATGTATGTATGTATGTATGTATGTATGTATGTATGTATGTATGTATGTATGTTTGTACAAGCATACATGATTACATACGTTCAACACATGTATGTATGTATGTATGTATGTATGTATGTATGTATGTATGTATGTATTGTATGTATGTATGTATGTATGTATGTATGTATGTATGTATGTATGTATGTATGTATGTATGTATGTATGTATGTATGTATGTATGTATGTGATTGGGCTTTACACCCTAGCAACATTTGCGGACACAGTAGCAGGCTACAGATAAGTGAACGAAAACTTCCAACAAATATCACCCATCGTACAACTTACACCACCTTATTAAGTGCAGAAAGCTACACTGAAATAGCGTGAACCTCAGAAAGAGCACGACACACTCAGAACATTGTATCGTAGTATATGATTTGATCCAAAGACCAGCCCTGCCCGGTTCCAGTACGCCCCTCAGCCGTTAGATGGCGTACGAGTGCAGTCACAGGGGTAATACACAGAGGCACTAACGCTTTTCACAAAATGGTCAACATGGCAAAACTGCAAAACTCGAAAAGCTAATTGAATCTTGGCTCGCTACGATTTCGTCAGTCTATTCAGGACTATTAAAGTTTCATACTCCGATGGTTTTCAGTGTCTGCCATTCCTTTTCGATAAATATTTCCACCTCACTTTAGTTGAAAGTAACTTTTATTATAAATGGTTAATTTGGATATATTTGAAGTGAAAACAAAACAAATCATTGTTGGTGTGGTATGCACATCTAAGTTTCTACATCATAGACTTCAACAGTAACAGGTTCTATTAAATTGACTTAGCATTCCTTTATATGCAGCAAGAAGCAAATGCACCAGTCTCTAACTTGGATACGTGGGATCAAATGTAGGTAAGTATTTGGTTTAGAAAATTTGGATGCGTTCAGACTATGCAGCTTTAATATTTTTGTTGTAAAATTCAGAACGAGGCTAGCACCAGATCACAAGACATTCCAAGAGGCTTACTCCACTTCAACCTTTTATAATATGTGCAGTTTGACCATTCTATAAAAAAACGCATTTATCCCGATCTAGCTGTATTCTGGACATGCCAGTAGTCAAATCAAAAGATTCACCCCATACATTCAGTACAGGGGTGAAAAACAAGCCTATATAAAAGCTGGCGAAGAATTTCGACATGGCGGGTAAATGAACTGAGCTGATAAATTCTTAATTTAAGAAGTACAATATATTCTTCACATACATCTTCATATTTACCCGCTACTTTTGAGTTGGAAGATATAATAAAACATATACTTTAATGCAATTTAAAAGTAAAATCGCCACCTTTTATACCTGCCAGCTTGTCTTTTTGAATTCTCTCTCAATTCACCAGCTCTGTGCCGGTATGAGTGGCCATTTGATTCTGGAACCAGGGGTTCCACTTCCGGTTCTATACTAAAGCAGTTTTCGCAAAATGGGGGCCGTGGGACACACATCCCACCCTCCACCCGTAGGGCGCATCATGCCACCCTCTCATTAGCGATTGACCCCGCTAATGACTCCAGTTGATAGGGGGGGGGGGCGTGGGGGGTGAGGGGGTCAACCTCTGTCGCTCTAGGCCGGCCCCCCCAATGCACAGGGTAGCCAAACACGAAGCCAGAGCAGATGCTGCTCTGTGATGTTGCACTAGAAACTTGTGACATGGCAGCTAAAAGTGAAAACATTTCAAAGTTTGTTTCACTTCCTAGCAATATCTAAGGTCATATCAGGACTGGTACCGACTTGTGACAAGCGCACTCACTCAAGCACACTCACGTGCTGCCCCACTGGGAGATCAGGCCCCAGCATCATGACCTGATATCCCACTCACTCACATTATCCCGACACTGAGCCAACCAGTCCTTGAAAATACCCTAATAATGCCGAGCGCAAGGCTAGGAAGCGACAAGTATCAATTTTTAAGTCATTGGTTTGACTTGACCACGGTTCAAACCCATGAACCCATGGGTTCGGATCCCCCGATCTCTCAAAATAGGAGAACATTTCAAATAATAGCAGAAAACATTCCAAATAACAAAATGTATATTCATATGAAGTCTCACAAGTTGTGGATATGTCAGAGTTGAGCAATAGGTTAAAATGTCCTCTGTAACATGGAAATTAAAGCTGCATAGTCCGATGAAGCATCAATTTTTCAAAACCAAAACAAGTATCTCAATTTGTTTCTACATATGTAACTTAAATACTGGTGCACTTGTCAAACATTTGTCACCAGAGAGAAGGGAATACTGAGGCAATGTAATAGAACCTATTACTGCAGAAACCTATGGTGTCAGAGTTTTGGCAAGCTTGCCAAAACTAATTTTGCTTCTTTGCACTTCAGATATCTCAAAGTTCACTTCCAATGAAAGTAGGGTAGATTATAACGATCAGCCTAATATCTTTATCTCAGAAAATGACAAACTCAAAACCCATCGGACTATGCAACTTTAAGGACACATCCAGAACATCATTTCAACATATACAACATATTCAAATAAGATTTTATTGATTACAGTTAAGCAAACAAAATTATGTTAAAGTTGAAAAAAAAAGTTTGCATCAATTTTGATGTAAATATGTAAATTTTCAATATAGCACAAAATCACACAAACATACTTTTGATACATTTGGTAAGATAGATTAAATACATATATTGTTGCTAACATACTTAATATACAGAGGCAAGAATAATTATTTGACTTGCTATTTAAAACAAATTAAATTAATTATGTGCATAATATGTGGTACCCAGTTTCAGAAAATGACCCACATTACATAATTGTATATATACCGCTCGGACTATAAAACTAGAATATCGGCACTGACACTATGAATACTATGTACATTCAGAGAAGAAAAGCCCCATAAACCCATAAACAGCCCCCCCCCCCCCCCCAATGTAAATAAATAAAACTGTACGCCCATGTGGGAACCTGGCGAAATACCAAAGGTGCACTTGCGCCGGCTCAGTTTCTGCACGGCGCTGATAGGTCACGTGTAATGCATGGCGTGTACCTGCTGGGGCTGACGGTGGTAAGTGACCGAGACCTTTGAGTTGATATCAGCGGAAGTTGTCGAACACGAGTCAAGATGAAAAATTGCCATATTGGACTTCCCGAATGGCATTATCCCATAACACTTTTGCAACAGATGCAAAATGTATTTATTGGAAAATAATCCCTTTTAGGCTATGGTATTCATGGTATTCAAATTACCAGGTTTTTAACCACAACCGAGTCAAACAAATGACTTAAAAATGTATACTTGTCACATAGCCTGACACTCTACGTTGCTAGGATAGGGCAAGGAGCAGTGGAATGAGGAAATCTAATTGTTTGCTATTACAATTTTCTCTGCTTAATCAGGGATGAAAGTGGTCTCCGAGAAAAAAAGCGGAAATGCTGATATTCTCCCATAGGTTTAGCATTGTCAGGGAATCGCGGAAAATTCCCGGAAGTTGGGTTTCATACATGTAAGTTTGAAGCATGTATTAGTAGTATATGCTGACAGTGCTGCGCTGTTTGAAGCATGTATTAGTAGTATACGCTGATAGTGCTTCGACGTTTGAAGCATGTATTAGTCGTATACGCTGATAGTGCTGCGGCGTCTGCACCACATATTGCTGCGGCGTTTGAACAACATATTAGTTAGTATACACTTATAGCTACAGGAAAAATCCCGGAAATCCGTGAAATCGCGGAGATCTTTCTTCCCTGCTTAATAAATGAATGTAACAAAACAACACCAAACCCTTGATGACCATTTGATCATTCTCGGCAAACATGCACAAACAGTGACCAACGACACCCCATAGTCCATAGGCATAGATAGCCAGTACCAGAAAACTGAAAAAAGCCATCGCAATGTTTGTTTGTTGTTTTACGTCCCAGAAACATATACGGTCATATCAGGATTGGTACCGACTTGTGACAGTGCGCACTCATGGCGCCTTTATAGTGCTGGCCCACTGGGAGATCAGGCCACCATGACCCAATATCCCATACAGTCACATTATTATGATACTGTGCTAACCAGTCCTTGCCCTATCAATGCCAAGCGCCAGGCTAGGTAGTGACAAGTATCAATTTTATTTGTCATTGGTTTGACTCAACCTAGAATCGAACTCGTGACCTTCCACACGGGAAGCATGCGCTCTACCGATTCGGCCACCACGTCCGGTGCCATGGCAATGTGCTCGGCTCAAGCTTCTAAGCAAGGTGAATGTCCACGTGGGCAGTGGTATCACATAGGGTAACACTAACAGACCGGCTCCAGAGCCTCTGGCTCCACGGCGTACACAGTGCTAATGTGAGTGTGTCCTGTGTATGTATCACTGGGTCAGTGGCACCATTCCTCGCCGCTGGCCATAACAGCACACAAGCCACTACCATAATCTGCATCTGCTGAGGCAGCTAGGTGTGTGTGTCATGTGTGTGTATGTGTGTATGTGTGTATGTGTGTATGTATGTATGTATGTATGTATACATATGTATGTATACATATGTATATATATTATGTATTATGTATGTATGTATGATGTATGTATGTATTATGTTGTATGTATGTTATGTATGTATGTATGTATGTATGTATGTATGTATGTATGTATGTATGTATGTATGTATGTATGTATGTATGTATGTATGTATGTATGTATGTATGTATGTATGGGTTGTCCATGCATGCATGTATGTTTTTTTAAAGCTGCATAGTCCGATGAAGTATCAAATTTTCAAAACCAAAGCAATTATCCAGAATTTATTCTACATATCTAACTTAAATACTCAGGCACTTATTAAACATTTGTTGCCATATAGACGGGAATACCAAGTCAATTTAATAGGACCTGTTACTGCTGAAGCCTATGGTGCCATAGGTTTGGCATGCTTGCTAAAACTAATTTTACATGCCTGTGCTTTGATATTTCAAAAGTTTACCATCTAAAATAAAAGTTACTTCAGACTAAATTAAGGTAGATTGTAACAATCAATTTAACGTATTTATCTCAGAAAAATGACAGAAACTCAAAACCACCGGACTATGCCAATTTAATGACCCCCCCCCCCCCCATCAGCACAAAATGTAAAACATTGGCTATTGGGGTTCATGCATGCATGTAGTACGGAATGTATGTATAATATGTACATCCATCCATCCATCCATCCTTGCATCCACCCCCCGCCCCCCACACACACACACTTGGTTACAGTTGTTGATTAAGCAGAGGATATTTTAGAAAAAGGATTCACCCTGTACTCGCAGTACACGGGTGAATACCAGCCCTATATAAAAGCTGTCGAAAAAGCGGGGAAATGAAAAATATAATAAAATATCTAGTTTAATAAGATTTAAAAGTGAAATCGACGGCGTTCTATGGCCGCCATCTTGTCTTTTTGCATTCTCACCCATTTCACCAACTCTGTGCCGATATAAGTAACCATTTGATACTGGAGACAGGCATTCTACTTCTTGTTCCATACTAAAGCTATTTTCGCCAGTATTTAGACTACGTTGTCGTTCACCCATGTACCACAAGTACATGGTGAATCTTTTATCTAGGGATATTTCAATCATGGACAATTAGTCTTCCTCGTGCCACTGTTCCTTGCCATATCGTAATAATGCAGAGTGCAAGGCTAGGTAGCGACAAGCTTCAATAATTAAGTTAGTGTTTTGACTCGGCCGGGGTCTGAACCCAGGTTTTGAATCTCACAAAATGCTGCACAGAAGGTGAGTGCTCAATTCATGCAGCTGTCCTGTCTGGTTAAATATACTTTACATTAACTGGGAATGACTGTAGTAGTTAAATATATTTTTTGTTTAGAATTGATACAAGGGTCGTATGTTGAGTTATTAGGGTTTTACATCCTAGAAATATCGTAAGTCATAAGGATGAGCACTGACTTGTGACAGTGTCCACTCATGTTTTTATAGTGATGCACAACTGGGATGCAGTGCAATTGGCATATTGACATCGTATTCCATTCAGTCACATACCTTTGTCATTTAGATAACCAGTCCTGGCCCTATCAAATGCCGCGTACCGATTTTTTTTAAATGTCTGGTTTGACTTGACCTGGAATCGAACCAACGATCTCCCGCACTGGAAACAACCACAGCTACCCAATCAGCTACCTCTTCCGGTCTAAGACTACATTGTGTGACAACCATGAAACAGCAGGGAACATTTTACACAAAGGTAATCCAAATATCCAAAAACATCACACGTTTAGTGCTATATAGTATATCATAAAAATGGTTCCATTTGAATAGCGTGAGATAATGTGAAACAAGGCCATACACACTAAATACATAGCTAGTGATGGCAAAAGAAGGACAGTAATCTGTATTCACAAAATATAATCTTTGGAGGCAGCCCGGGTCGAGAACCAGTTTAACTATATATGTAAACCGTGACGCCCTATATATACACGAGTATTTTAAGGTTGCGCGTTGGTGATAACGCCCCCCCCCCCACACACACTGCGGATTTTTACAATAAACAATGCGGGCTTATTTCAATGTGACCGAGGCTTCGAAACTCCATTCTCAAACGATACACACAAGCCAATTCAATTACGTGGTCAATGCCAATTTAGTGTATTTTTGTTGCGGTATATATATTATTGCGGAAGTTTGTTTGTTGTGGTGTTACGTCTTAGCATCATCTAAGGTCATATCGGGACGGGGCTTGCGAAAGTAAACTAAACCCATCAAAGTTGCAGTCTGATGGTTTTGAGTTTCTGCCATTTAAAAGTTTTTTTGTGTTTTTTTAAAAAAGGTAAATATATTAGGTCGATCATTATAATCTAGCTTACTTAAGTTTGAAGTGACTTTGATTATAAATGGCTGACCTTAGAGATATCTGAAGTGAAAATATGGAATATTCATTTTTAGCGTGAACATAAAAAAAATTAAAACACTCATAGCACCTTTATAGTGCTGCCCCCCTGGGAGACAAGGACGCAGAACCCAATTTCCAACTCCGTCACATTATCCTAACATTCCTCTCCTAGTAATGCTTAATGCCAAGCTATGAATCAATTTAGGGTCGATATTGGGTGCACCTAAAATAATTACTGCACCGCTCTAGATCTGTTTATCCTAGCAACTAGCTAACAATTTGAACCCAGAAATGAGCCATATGAGTACATGACAAAAGTTCACATACAATCGCTGCGCAATGTCGCTTAGTACATTATTCTCATGTGACATAATCCGAGCCTCCCCACCCACCGCTCAATGGTACGACGTAATTTGTATAAACCACGGGGTTAAGAAATATGTCATGTCAGCTGGAAGCATCGGTATCAGACAGGTACCGAATTGTGACAATAACTCTCAACGGCAACATTATGCCTAGAATAGGACACAAGCCCACATTCCTGCCATTCCGGGACAGGCGTCATGACCATTTGACCATCTCGACTACCTGGGGCAATTGGCCTACCCACGCCCACCTGTGCATTTGGTATTTCACCTGGTTATGTGCAGACAACTGACTACAATTACATATATCTTAATTTAATTTAAATCCATTGCTTTAAATACCAGTAGCTTTGCCAACATAAAATACAGCACAACCTGTTCCATAATGAGGTTGTAGAGGAGTTGCACGGGGGTATTGCAAACAAACATTGCGCCTAGAGTGAGAATCGAACCCACATTTCTGCCATTCCGGGTCGAGTATCCTAATCATTATCTTATGGGGCGAGTTTCCTAATCATTATCTTATCTAGGCTCCCTCATAAAAATCAAGCTGCCCTTGTCTACCGTGTGTGTGCGTGTGCGTGGTTGTATGCGTGTGGTACAGTGCGTGCATGTGTGTGGCATTTCACATGGGGAGGTGAGTGCACCTGCTACACACACACCGCCCCCCCCCCCACCATGGAATCGTAAGTCTCATGCTTACAATCACAAATATTCAGGTAGTGCACTTATAGTACATGTATCCACAGCGCATGTTCAACCCTCTACACCCCTCAGCATGTACAGCATTCTGCTCACTGTAGTAGTAGTGACTGCTGAAACAAAGGTACTACCTCTAATACTACACCTCTACACCCCATAGCCATGCAAACGTATGAAAATCATAAACAAATGTGCAAAGTGAGAAAAATATGTGTCAGTGTGCTTTATAAACAGGAAAATCCACTTCAGAAGGCTTGAAAACATAGGAATCCACACCTAGATCATGCAAATCGGACAACTACAAATACTTCTAAGCAAAACGTCCACTTCGGGCAGCTAATTTGGCAGCCATCTTGAAAAATGGTTGTCATCTTGGATTTTCAATTGGCCAATCGGGCAGATTTGACCAGTATCACTTGGAGAAAAAGTGTGCCAAATTTTATGCTTGTATCATCATTTGCACGATTCCTCTACAAAATTGCCCCACTATAGTGCCATGGTGTGTTCCAAAAAAACAATAACACCGCGGCCAGAACGATACTCGAACCCACATTATTGCCAATCCAGTGCGAGCATCTAAACCATTAGCCTATCTAAAGCCGTGTTTACACGGGGAATTGTGAAACGTTCTAGACAAGGCGATTTATATGAAGCGTTTTAGAAGCGTGTTTACACGGCGGAGTTGGAAAGTGTGTCGGCGCCGGGAACCAGCAGGCGCCTGTAGTCGGCAAGCACTGCTATTTGTTTAGTTTAAACACGTCGATTCGACGCAGATGTACCTGCTACGTTAATATCGCTTGGAATTTAAGGTTAATTTAATTAAATTTAATTATTTGAGTCTGTAATTCTGTTAAATATGATCGCATTCACTAGATTTCGGCGTAATCGGGCACTAACACTGCCGGGCACCAGCGATTAGTTACTGCTCCATCTGTTGCCGGCACGCACTACTATTTTATACTATCGCCGCCCGGGAACCAGCTGAATCGCTTCAAATAAACCACCTCGGGAGGTGGTATAGATGAACCGTTTCATATGCTTAAACTCCTTATTGTAATCCACCTACCCACACCTACTTGGATATGTGGGAGGTGAGTTAAACCCACTACAAGAGGTTGGTATAGGAACTCTTTGTTTGCTGGTGTGCTCAAGGCATAAACTCAGTAACTACAGTGCCCCTCCTGACATACTGACCGACAAACTCTCGCTAATGCGCGCCCTATATATACATCGCGATAGTAGGGGCAACGTCATCGAATACATACGGCTTGTGGACCTCTTATAAGAATTTGTACATTTTTAAAGATTGGAAACCAAGACTGCAACGAATTGACAGGGCCATTAAAAAAAAACACACAAAAGCAACATGGCTACTTTAAGTTTCATGGTATAGTTATACGATTTTACTGGTTTTGCAGTTGCTTGGTGGTGGTTTTTTTCAAACCTAATGTAGCAGTCACACTACGACGACAAGGGAGGGACGACAGCCCGGCAGCTGGGATTTTGTGAAATCCCGACGGCATATGCAAATTCGGGCTAAGTTGGACGACAACGGGACGACAGTGTCTGTGTGTGTGTCTCTGTGTGTGACACACAGACACAGACAGCAACAGAGACACAAAGACACACATAGACACAGACACACACCTAGACACATACATGACTTACAGTAAAGGTTAACTCCCACATAATGACTTACAGTATAGGTAAACCCCCACATAATGACTTACAGTATAGGTAAACCCCCACATAATGACTTACAGTAAAGGTTAACTCCCACACAATGACTTACAATAAAGGTAAACTCCCACATAATGACTTACAGTATAGGTAAACTCCCACAGAATGAGTTACAGTATAGGTAAACTCCCACATAATGACTTACTGTATAGGTAAACTCCCACATAATGACTTACTGTATAGGTAAACTCCCACTTAATGACTTACAGTAAAGGTTAACTCCCACATAATGACTTACAGTATAGGTAAACTCCCACATAATGACTTACAGTATAGGTAAACTCCCACATAATGATTTACAGTAAAGGTAAACTCCCACATAATGACTTACAGTATAGGTAAACTCCCACATAATGACTTACAGTAAAGGTAAACTCCCACAGAATGACTTACTGTATAGGTAAACTCCCACTTAATGACACAGACACACACACATAGACACACACATAGGCACAGACACAGACACACACACACATAGACACAGAGACACCCAGAGACACATACATGGAGAGAGAAGCAACTACAGCTTAACGACAAGACGACAGTGCCGCAACCTAGGCTGTCGTCGAAGTTTTTCAACATGTCCAAAATCCCCGCGACAACTCGGCGACAGTCGAGAAAGAGTGGAGAAACTGGAGGTGTCGCGGAGGTGTCGCGGCGGCACCTGCGCGACAATCGGCGACAATCGACGACAGACCGGGAGTGGGTGTCGCAGGGCTGTCGCCGCTGCTTGTCGTCGTAGTGTGACTGCTACATAAGATGTCAACAATTTGAGTAATTCCGCAACATATAAGCAACCTATGAATGTATTGTTTTGAGAGGACTGGTGTACGGCCAGCATACCATTACCACCTCCCTCCCCTGCCCTCCCCACCCACACTCCCAGATGCTGACCCAACCACGTGATCCGGTCGTCAAAACTAGGACATAGAGATGCTCTATCCACAACGACATACATACCACACCGTCTACATGCCACTGCACCATTTCCAGGCATCTATGGGCAGCATTATACAAGTTCACTACACGCCGCATGAGGCGCCAGAGCCTCATAATGTCTGATCAAATTTCTAAACCAAAACAATAACTTAAATTTGATCCTACATATCGGACTTTGAGACAGGTGCGCTCATGAAACATGTATTACTTGATGATCTTGTGTTGTGCTCAAAAACAGGTAAACAACGCACATATCCAATATTTCGGTGTGCACACCAAAATTAATTGTGTATGGTTTCATTCAAATATCTCTAGTTAACCCATTATGTTAAAGTGACTTCAAACTAAAGAAAAACAGATTATAATGATCACGTTATAAATTTATCATACACAAATATATATATCGCAAAACCATGGGACCATACAACTTGGGAATTATCTTTTAGAGAGGAGTTAGGAGCACATGTGTACAAGTTCAAATTTTCCTGATCACTTTTAAAGTTCGACAACAGTAATGTATATATGGGATAACCTTGCCAAAACGTTGCTTAAAGTTAAAGTTGCATAGTCCGATGCTTTTGAGTTTCTGCCATTTTCTGAGATAAATACATTGTGCTGATCATTATGATCTACATTACGTTAGTTTGAAGTAACTTTTAATTTAAATGGCTAACTTTGGAGGTATTTGACGTTAAAACATGCCAGATTAATTTTGGCAAGCACGCCAAAACTCTGACACCATAGACTTCAATATTAACAGGTTCTATTAAATTGACTTATTATGACCGTCTATGCAGCAACAAATGCTTAATAAGTACACCAGTATCTAAGTTGAATATATAGAATCAAATCTAGATAAGTGTTTTGGTTTTGAAAATTTGATGTTTTCATCGGACTATGCAACTTTAATGTGGGTAAAATAACACCATGCAGCCTATAGGATTTCACGGCAATAATCGTCTCTAGTAATGAATCGCTATCGTGCTGAAAAAAAGGAACCAAAATTCAATTCTCTATAAGTATTGACAGTAAGAATAAAATAATACGGAACGACAAAAATCATTACCCATGGGTTCCCATGCGCCCTGGGCACGGAACCCAACATCCTATCGGTTGATCTATTAATATTGTATATCTTATATTTATTATAACCTCTCTGACCGACCACCTCCATAGATCGACCACTCCTCTATATCGATCGCTTTATTTGGGTCCCAAATTGGGCGATCGTAATGATTTTAAAAAACTAACTAAACCAACCACCTCCCTAAATGGACCATTTAAAGTCGGTCCCATGGTCGGTCGATTTAGATAGATACAATAAGTAACATTCCCAAAAAGACAAAGACAAAAATCGTTTAAACCTGATTATATTGCCCAGATTTACCCACGTAAGAGCAGTGGAAGTAGAAGGTGACAACGACGTTTTCTGTGGAGCATGCGCAGAAAGCTCTTACCCACAACTTTAGTTATTATTGCCACTTCCCTCAGAGGGGGGAGGGGGTGGAAATCGCTTAATATTCTTCACATTTAATAAAAAAAAGAATACATCATTAGACCAGAGGGGATAGTCACATAAATTGGGTGCCTGTTTCCCGTATGGCAGGTCACAGGATTCGAGTACTGGCCGAGTCAAACCAACGAATTTGTTGGTATTACTCGAGGAAATATGGTGAAGTCCACGATGGTGATAAACGACTTATTATATAAAGTGTTTGTTTGTTTGTTTGTTGTTGTTTTACTTCCAAGCAACATCCAAGGTCATAGCAGGATGGGTACCGACTTGTGACATTATGCACTCATGGCGATTTTATAGTGCTGCCCCACTGGGAAATCAGGCCACCAGCACCATGACCCGATATCCCACTCAGTCGCATTATCCTGACACCAAGCTAACCAGTCCTTGCCCTATCCGAATAATGCCGAGCACCAGGCTAGGAAGCGACAAGTAGCAATTTTTAAGTCATTGGTTTGACTCAACCGGGAACCGAACTCCAGATCTTCCGCACGCGAGGCCTGTGCTCTACCAATTCGGACATCGCACCCGGTTTATATAAAGTGACAATCACACAACCAGGCATGTAAACATGACATCAGAACCAGATGTACTGAAACATAGGTCAACTTTGGGGTTCCTCTAAACGGATGCGTTCATGTCACTATGCCAACTAGGAGTTGCAGTAAATAAATTCAGAGCACTAGTTGGTCAGCAGCCATCAAGAAGTGACCATTAACAAGCAAATGTATCTAATGCTCACCAGTCACACCCAGAGCTATGTTGTAATACCCTGGCCACAAGTTTCAGAATCGCTGGGAAGCTTCCTAATTGTAGTCACACAGCACTTGTAGTACTTTGAAATTGTATTCGTTTCATAGTTAAGTTGCATAACCCGATGCTTTTCAGTTTGTCACTTTTTGATATAAATATAAAGAAAATACTATTTTGTAGTAAGGCGAGTGCTGTAATCTTATTTTTTTTTGGTGATGGTGTATTTATGCTGACCATAACGGTTAAGTCCAATGACTTGTTTTCGCTGCTAGACAGTAATAGTATCATGATTCCTTTTGCTTTGTTTTTCAGTTCTTGTGTAGCTATCTACTGCATGCATTCTTTCTCTGTTTGTAAGCATTCTCCCACATCACCCTACCCTCTGTCAGTCTGTTAGTTCTACAATTGGTTAGTTGTTTGGTTACCTATATAGTTATCTTGCTTAACTCAATAACTGCCTTCACCTTTTTGTGTTAGTTTCTGGGTTTAGGTTTTAAGTTTACGTCCTGGGTGTATCATGTATACCTTCTAAGAGTTTGCTTGAAATAATATTATTGTATTTTTGTAATTCATAATTTTTTTTTTTTAATTCTACCTACTTTAGTTTGAAATAACTTATTTTAAATAACTGACTTGAGATATTTGAAGCACAACATTAATATTGATGTGCTTGTCAAAACTCTGACCCGGTAGGCTACAGCAGAAACAGCTTCTATTAAATTGACTCAGTATTCTCTTCTATGCAGCAACGAGTGCTTAATATGATATTACATATCTAGAGTCGAATCTAGATAAATCTCTTGGTTTCGAAAATGTAATGCTTTTGTCATGGGGGTGATGAAAATGGGAAATATTGAGCCTAGAGCAGGACTCGAACCCACATCTCTTTGCATTCCGGGCCAGTGTGCTAACCATCACACTACCTAGGCTCCCTGATATCAACACACTACCCATGCCTACCTGTCTATGTGGTTACTTACCTGAGAGGTCAGTGCAGCCTACTACACTCGTCCCCCTGGAATTTTAAGTCTTTTAAATGGTCATTTAATGCTTGCAATTACATACATACAGGCAATGCACTTACACATACATACACAGGGTAGGTTCAACAACCATACAGCACGTAGCTTGTACAGGATCATGGTCACGGCAACCAGTGTCATGGGGGTGATGAAAATGGGAAATATTGAGCCTAGAGCAGGACTCGAACCCACATCTCTTTGCATTCCGGGCCAGTGTGCTAACCGTTACACCACCTAGACTCCCTGATATCAACACACTACCCATGCCTACCTGTCTATGTGGTTACTTGCCTGAGAGGTCAGTGCAGCCTACTACACTTTCATTAGTCTATGCAGCTTTAACTTTCGTTTAAATTGAACCATTCACATTTTTCTTAGTTTATTGCATTCTCTGGATACACATTACTTCAAACTGTAGTTGGTACAATCTTTTGTGGAGCCAAACATAACAGGATTGTATTAGAGCTAGCGGTGCTACGATCTTGCGCATTGTGTATTTTATTTTTAATAACTACAGAACAGAGCCAATAATGACGTCATTCACTTGTTGATGACGTCATTTGATACCGCATTAATTTGGGCGGCTCCCCCCCCCCCCCCCCCCACACGTGTTAGAACTCGCACTAACCAAAAGCTCCCCACGTCGTGCGCTCTCCCTTCCACCACCAACCGTTTTCATGTATTTTTTTTATATTAATTCCCTTTCAGCCAAGTGATGGGAGCAGACCGGACTAGGCACGAGCCATTGTTTCGTATCTAGAGTAACCCATATAAAAACAACCATTTTGTTTTAGTCTCCTTTATGTGGTGTGAACAGGCACTCTGCATCTTTTTTTCCTTTTTATAGTTTTGTTGTTGCAAATGGCGGTTGCTAGTTTTTGTTGCCGTGTGTAAAATATTTAACTCACTTCCATGTAAGGCTAAACAAAATAATTGGTGCTCGTCCCCGACCGCACCTAAAAAATCCGTCACCCTCTGTTTTTTTTGTCTCTTTTGTAATTGGTAAAAATGTGTCGGCATAGCTGCAATTCAGCTTTCGAATCAATTTTTAAGTCATTGATTTGAGTCGGCCAGGCTTCGAACCCAGGACCTACCAGAACGGGAGGTGGACGCTCAACTCATTGCGTCTGGTTACGTATTACGTCTATGTCAGTGTGGCAGGAAGAAATAAATAAACATAAAAAAACGAGCGCCCGACCCAGATGTTTATTTCAAAAGGACGATCACCAACTTTTTTTATTTTTTATTATTTAGCCTAAGTGGGCGCTGTGGTGCGGGGTTTGTGGTTTACGCGACAGTTTGCTGCGTCAGAAGACTGGCTGAAGTGGTCAGATTGATGCCGAGCCCGGCTGGCTGCAACGCGCCTGAAGGGTGAATCAACCCCCACAGGCAAGCCTCCAGTCTGTGTCACTGCCCCCACCACTGTATGTGTTACTGCGCACGCGCGTGGGGGATGGGGGGGGGGGGGGGGAGATAGAGGGGGGGGGGGGGGGATAGAGGGAAAACCCCCACCACACTGCGTCTCTATTCTTTTCACGCTATTACCTATTTAAAGTTGCATAGTCCGATGGTTTAGAATTTCTGTCTTTTTTCTGAGATAAATATATTCGATGGATCACTAGTATCTACTTTACATTAGTTCAAAGTTACTTTTATTTTAAATGGTAAACTTTTGAGATATTTTGAGTGCAAACCTGGAAAATTAGTTTTGACAAGCTTACCAAAACTCTGACACCATAGACTTCTGCAGTAACAGGTTTTGTTAAATTGACTCAATATTGCCTTCTACGCAGAAACAAATGCTTAATAAGTGCATCAGTATCTAAGTTAGATATGTAAAATCAAAGCTAGATAATTGGTTTGGTTTTGAAAATTTGATATTTCAGCAGACTATGCAGCTTTAAATACTGCATTAAAGTTGCATAGTCCGATGAAAGCATAACATTTTCAAAAGCAAAACCCGGCTTATCTAGATTTGAACCTTCATATCCATCTTAGACACTGGTGCACTTAATAAGCATTTGATGCTAGATAGAAGGGTGTTCCAACCAAATTTAAAAGAGCCTGTTACTGCTGAGGCCTATCGGGTTAATGGTGTATGATTTAACTTCAAATATCTCCTAAAGTTAGTAATGTTTAAAGCAAAGTTACTTCAAACTAAAGTAAGGTAGATAATAGCGACCAATCTAATATATGTACCTCAGAAAATGACAGAAATCCAACACAGTCAGACTATGCAACTTTAAATTCACCAATATTTTCAGGTCTTATTATTTCGATAATTTTGTTGTGCTCACTTCAGGTGGAAAGTTGTGGGTTTCGAACCTTGACCAAGTGAAACCAGTGATGTAGATATTATACCTGTCGTTACCTAGATACAAGATTCACCCCGTACTGCTGCAGTAGGGGTGCAAACCAACCCTATGTAAAAGCTGTCGAAAATGCGGGTCAAAGAATTGAGAGCCTAATTTCACAATCTAAGAAGCAACATTTATTCTTTACATATATCTTATTGATAGCCCGCTACCTTTGAGTTAAAAAATATAATAGAATATCTAGTTTAATAAGATTTAAAAGTGAAATCGACGGGGTTCTGCAGCCGCCATCTTGTCTTTTTGCATTCTCTCCCATGTCACCAAATCTGTGCCGATATAAGTAGCCATTTGATACTGGAGCCACAGTTTCTAGTTCATGTTCCATACTAATCCTATTTTCGCCAGTATTTAGACTATGTTGTCCTTCACCCGTGTACTACAAGTACCGGGTGAATCTTTTATCTAGTCGTTACCTAGCCCGGCACTCACCATTACTAGGAATAGGCTAGGGAGAAGTGGAATAAGGAAGACCAATTGTGCGCGAAAGAAATATCCCATGCTCAATTAACAAATGTAACCCAACCTCACTCAAACAAAAATCAACTTTATAAATGAAATAAAATTATTTGGATGGGGAGGGAACAATGGCAATATTGAATTAGTATCCGACAAGATTGAGTGAGTGAGGGCGAGTGTGAGTGAGTGGTGATTTTACGCCATGTCAGAAACAAGGGTCTCATATTCATGAAGAGGTTTTCACAATGTTCCTACACGAACTTGTGCTGTCTTCACCGAGGCAGTAATGGTGGGTGGGTAGTGGTGGTGATGGTTGACAAGTAGTGCTTTGGACTTTTTATATTTTAATACAATACAGTATAACCCTATTAAACCAAGCTCGGTTAAACCAAATGATCGGTTAATCCAAACTTTTTTTCGGCAAAATACTACCATTTATCATATAAAAAAGTTGGTTAAACCAAAGCTGGTTAATCCAAATTATCAGTTAATCCAAACAAAATTGTCGGACCCCAGGCCAAACTTTCATGTGGTTATAAGGTCATCTGAGACCCCACTGACTTTTTTTTTTTAATATGATAAATGGTAGTATTTTGCTGGGCCACCGAAAAAAGTTTGGATTAACGGGATTATACTGTATACATAAAAAACAATAATCAAAGTGCCCACATACATATTACATGTGCAATACACGCTTACTCAAAAGTCAAAGCTCGGTTAAACCAATGATCGCTTAATCCAAACAAATTTCTAGGGTCCCTTCAAGTTCGGTTTATCGGGGTTATACTGTAATTGGAATCCGGTCAGAATGAAGCCTGCCCTAGTCACTAGTAGGCTAGTGAGAGTACTATGAGTATGAGTGTGTGCAATGGGGTCGGGGTCGGGAGGGGAAGGGGGGGGGGGGGAAATACATGACCAGACCACTATGAACTAAGAATTATGGGATTTCACCGCCAATGGTAATGATATGTTAATGTGGACGTCTAATGTATTCATCCTGGATAATCTCAACGCACGGTGACCTAGATCAACAACCGCTTTCCACAGGGTTCCTACACTTTTAGCTAAATATAATCGCATAACTTGGCAGTACAATAATCCATCTTTTATCAATACTTTTCCAAGACCATCAGCCCTCATTTTCCAGTACTTTAAAACCTATTTAGTCCTGCAACTAAATGGTATTGGCTTCATCTGGCATTATTGTGCGTATATATGACAGCGTTCAAAATAAGAGCATGTCGCTTGTCCGAGCCAAGTGAGAGTAGGCACAGACAAGGACATAACGGCTTGACCTTTTCCATTGGACAAGTGACAATTTTGAGCTGAAAAACATGTAGTTAGTTACTCAGTGTGAAGTAATTTACCATGCCAGTGTGAAGTCATTAAAATGTAATTTACATTATTTATGACATTTGTTTTGTTATTTTGATTAAGTTGTGTAGCTTTATTCACATAACCATGGAGGTTAACTGACATAATAAAGGTAAGTACTGTAGACAAGTGAACAATCACACTGACAAGTGAATTTTTGTTTGTGCTTATTTCTCTCACTGTATGATATGTGAAATGAACAATCCATTACCCTATATGTCCATTTACAAATTTCCACAAATTATCAAACATGTATAAATATATTTCTTAATTGATTTCTAGACAAAACGAATTGACAGGTTTTCTATAACCTAGTACGGACCGTGATCAACACGCCATCTTTACAGAATGGCCATAAATTACAGATTTTAAAATCTGGTTCTTAATTAAGTTGTTTCAAATATCAGTAATGTTCTTTTGCCATATCTCACTTTTCCTTTAGATGCGGTCATTCATGTTTAGATAATACCAGACACTAATTTTAATTAAGGCGTGGGAAGAAAAATTACGTGAAATATGTACGCTCCTGGGCTACTGAATGCGCTTGGGTAATAAAACTGCCACCAACACATAATAACATCACCAGTTAGGCGATGTGACCCCAATAAAAGAATGGGCAGGTCGACGACTGAATTACTAATAACCACCACCACTATGCATCACTTATAGTTTAGGGCACATCGAAAGGAATTAGATGGAACTGGGATTTAAAAAAAGTTTGACCTGTGATTTAAACATGTGCAAATCAGCCACCACTGCATATCTAGGGCGTCGACCTCACAAACACAACTCATAATGTACCAGGCGCAGTCGTACACAGTGGCATACTACAGTGATAGAAATAAGCAAACAATTTCACTTATCCACTAGACAAGTCTTGTCTGTCTGAATTTTCACTTGTCCGGGACAAGCTCTTATTTCGAACTCTGTATATTATATAGCCACTGCTTGGCCACAAGCAATGACTATATTATATAGTCATTGCTTGGCCACAAGCATGTTATTTCTAATTAAAACGTACTGATACGTAATAGCGACATTAATTTAGAATCAACAAGCTGTGTGAACTACTCAATACGTCATAGCTAAATGACCACACATATAATTGAAAGGAATATGAATGTTTCTACTAAAATGACAAATATCGCCACAATTCCTATTTGGTGATTTGGGTTGCACTATCAATATTGAGTGTGTGAGTGATTGAGTGAGTAGAAGGGTTAGAGTAGGGGAGTGATTGGGAATGATTGAGTGGGGTGTGATTGAGTGATGAGTGGTTCATTAGGGAAGTGATTGAGTGTAGAGTGGTTGCGTAGTGGATGAGTATAGTGATTGAGATGGGGGGAGTTGAGCGAATGCCTCCCGTTTTGGTAGGCTGTGGGATTCGACCCCCTCCACACCCAAGTTCGAATCCTGGCCGAGTCAAATCAATGAGTTAAAAATGTATACATGTCGCTACCTACCCTGGCGTTTGGCATAATTAGAACAGCCAGGGTGGTAGTGGGATGAGGAAGACTTTGTCCACGATTAAAATGTTCTATGCTTAATTAAGTAATGTGCCTACAACAACAATTGAATATGGGGAGTGATTGAGTGGGAGAGTGATTAAGTGGGGAGAGTGATTAAGTGGGGAGAATGACTGCGTGGGGAGAGTGACATGGGTTAGAGTGATTGACGGTGAGCTTACACCATACCGGCTCCAGAGGCCATAACCGCTACAAGATAAGTCCTATGTCGGCAGCAAAGGCGACAAGCATGGCAAGATAGAGCCACTGGCGTACACAGTCACTCTGTATATAATTCTGCTAATAACATGCAGCAGAATAAGGATTATTATGGTAGGAAATGCCACATGGGGCCAGCGGCTGCTGGGTGTCGTTTTGTTTGTCTGTGCCTACTCTCAGAAGAGCTCTATTTGTTTGTAGTTTTCTCAATTAAGGGTCACAGTTGTCAGGGTGGATGCATTTATCTGGGTGGGCCGCTGGCCCCTCATCGCCTTTTTTTTTTTTTACCATAATAATCCTTATTCTGCTGCATGTTAATCATTGACATGTAACAACTTGTTTGTTGCAAAAGGCTTTTATTTTATTTTTAAATGTGGCTCTCTACTCTGACTATCACTTGTGGCACAGTTTGCCTAACAATTTAACAGTGCAACTTTATCACAGGTGGCTCTGAAGCCCAGTATACAATCTACTTAGCTTGGATATTAGTTCATATGAATACCAATCTTTGTATCCATGTCGTTTGTCAGTCCCAAACTTTCGCAATTAGGTTTGTTGTGGGCGCGATCACCATCAGTGGTCTGTTGTCGAACCTGCGAAAACGTTTTTTTGGTGCCAGCCTTGACCTGATAAATCCAGGTCACTTGCCACTCGTAATTAGATTATGTGCTAGCCCCTGTGGCTGTCCGCTGCGGCGGCCACCTGATGGCCCCGCGCCGACCCTGGTCCGACCGGTCAGGGTGGGGTGTGTGTGTGTGGGGGCACATCAGCATACTGAGGGGAGATCCAAAGGATCCTCCAGCTCAAGGCGGGGGTTGGGTGTCCCACCAACCTAACGGTCTAGCCGACTCGGGTCGTCCTCCGGTGTGCTAAGCAACACTGTGCGCAAGCGCTGAGTCTGACTCCGGAGCCCGCAGGCCTCATCTTAGCCGGAAGCACAGAGCGATATACTTACCAGTAATTAATGCCATGCATGTAATTACTCACACCCCCAGGAGATACCAGTATCGTTCCGTGCCCGGCTGGGGTGATGTTGGGCGGGGCGTGCCTCGCCTGCCACCCGCGCAGTGTAGCCTCTAAGGCCTGCCGTTGCACTCCGTCTTGTATGACATCCTGCTCTCTCGATAGCTTAACCAAAAGTGACGAGAGCTCTACTGAGGCGACACCCAACAGTGGCTGGCCCTCGTGGCCTGATTACCATCATAATACATGTGCGACTCCGTTACTTGGTGAGTGCACACTGTAAACTAGGTCAGCGCGAGTCGGTTATGAGCTGACTCAGGCCACGTGAGTGACTAACGCTGGCCGGGTCTGACTGATGCTGATAGTGTACGAAACCACCGCAACACAGGCGTGCATTTCCTGACCCCGTTTTACTACATATTCACTGTACAGTCTCGAACCTCAACTACAGAAACAGTCAGATACCAGCTGGTTGCATAGGAGGGTGGCTTGTTTATTATTTTTATAATAATAATAATAATAATAATAATAATAATAATAATAATACTACCGGACGCGGTGGCTGAATCGTTAGAGCGCAGGCCTCCCGTGCGGAAGATCGGGAGTTCAATTCCCGGTCGAGTCAAACCAACAAAGTACAACATTGATACTTGTCGCTTCCTAGCCAGGCACTTTGCATTATTAGGATAGGGCAAGGAATGGCTGGCTCGGTGTCAGGAAATGTGACTGAGTGGGATATCAAGTCATGGTGCTAGCCACTATCTCCCAGTTGGGCAGCACTATAAAGTCGTTATGAGTGTGCACTGTCACAAGTCGGTACCCGTCCTGATATGGCCTTAGATGTTGCCAGGTTGCAAAAAAAAACTAAAACCAACCAATATATTTATTAATTCACTTACCGAATTATTATTACTGTTATTATTGGCTATTGCACACATACGGAATCCTCTAATAAAACACCTCATGTAAGCTTCGTAACGCTCCTAAATAAAATTAGGTCAACAGGATGCGATGTCCATGCGCTGTAGAGGGAAATAGCAACCATGTGATAATCATGTGATAATCGACAACAGTCTCAGCCACCAATTCAAGAAAAGCAGAAGCAGATACACTTGAAATGTGTTTAGGAGTCTAAACACCACAAAATAACAATTAAGCAAATGTAATTTAATTAAACAAATTAAAGAGACAGGAAACCAGGAAATGATTTCCATTTGAACTCTGATGAGAAGAGTGGGTTAACAGATAAGGATTGCTACGGCAAACTAATTGTAATTTTGCAATTAGAGTTGCATAGTACGATGGTCACTGCTGAGATAAATATATACATTGATTATTATAATCTACCTTATGCTTAGCTTCACGCAACTTTGATTTAAAATGGCTAACTTCAGATACATTTGAAGTGTAAACATGCCAAGTTAATTTTGGAATGCTTGTCAAAACTCTGATCCCATTCAGCAGTAACGGGTTCTATTAAATTGACATAGTTTGTTATTTTACATCCTAGCAATATCAGGACATGTACAGGCTTGTGACAGTGCGCACTCATGGTGACTTTATAGTGCTGTCCCACTGGGAGACCAGGCCACTGGCACCATGACTCAGTATCCCAGTCACATTATCCTGATACTGTGCGAACTAGTCCTTGTCCTATCCTATTAATGCCTAGCGCCAGGCTATGTAGCGACAAGAAATACTTTTAAAGTCATTGCTTTGATTCGCCTGGGATTCAAACTCCCGACCATCCACACAGGAAGCCTGTACTTGACCAATTTGACCACCGTGTCCTGTTAACATAGTATAACCTTCTATGTAGCAACACATACTGAATAAGTGCACCAGTACTTATCTAAGTTGAATACACAGGTTCAAATCTAGGTATGTGCTTTGCTTTAGAAAATTTGGTGCTTTTATCGGACTATGCAGCTTTAACCATTAACCATGCAGCTGTAACCATTAACCAATCTCCACACCGCTTAGTTATATAACAATTGTTTCTATTTAAACCTTTTTTTCCTTTACATTTTTTAAAAATCGTTTCAAAGTTTATTCTTACATAATCCATACTATTAAATTTGCTTACAATTACAGGGACACTGTAAGTAATGTAAGCATAACAGAATGGCTAAGTTACAGGGAGTCCGGGATGGCCGAATGAGTTAGAGCGTCCGTCTCCCGTGTCGGTAGATCGTGGTTTGGAACCCTGGTCGAGTCAAACCAATGACGTAAAAATTGATACTTGTCGCTTCCTAGCCTGGCGCTTGGCATTATTAGGATAGGACATGGACTGGTTTGCTCAGTGTCAGGATAATGTGACTGAGTGGGATATCATGTCATGGTGCTGGTGGCCTGGTCTTCCTGTGGGGCAGCACTATAAAGTCACCATGAGTGCACACTGTCACAAGTCGGTACCCATCCTGATATGACCTTAGATGTTGCTAGGATGTAAAACAACAAACAAACAAACAACAAAAGTCCACCAAGTATTAGACGCTAATCGAGTGATTGGCATGCGAGAACAGAAGAAAGTCGCCGAGTGCTTAGTTGAACGACTCGAATGTCTCAGGCCGACGCGGTTTACTTTCAGTGACTAACATGGGATCTGTCCACACCACCAAACCAGCCATGCTGCACCCTCATCACACCCCGCACGCTGCACTCTAACACACTTAAAGCTGCACAGTCGGATCGTTTTGGGTTTCTGCCACATATTTGGTTGGTTCTTGGAGTTTTACGACCTGGCAAGATCTAAGGTTATATCAGGACGGGCACCGACTTGTGACAGTGCGCACTTATGGCGACTTTATAGTGCTTCCCCACTGGGAAATCAGGCCGCCAACAAACCTTTTTGCGTGTGGTTAAACTGCAAACATTTAATATGAGCAATTTGCACGTTATTTTAGGGTATAGCGAATAGAGTAGGGTGGAAAGATACATTACGCTGAGACCTTTAAAGAGGATTATTATTTCTTGATGACTTCTATTTTGATCAATTTTACGAAGCATATAGGGCACTTTCTGCCACTATCCCAAGTTGCACAGCGTTTAAAAAAAAAGAAGAGTCAAACAGTGTACAGGTGGGCGTGGATAGGGTGATTCTAGGTCGTGTAATGGTTATCACACTAGCCACAGAATGGCAAGAGGTGTGGGTTCGAATTATGCTCTAGGTGCAATATTTCCCATTTTCATCACCCCCACGACATGGTTTCAGTGACCTAGATCCTATACAAGCTACACGCTGTAAGGTTGTTGAATCTATCCTGTGTATGTATTATAAGTTCATTGCATGTAATGCATGTATGTTATTGTAAGCATTAAACAACCTCCGGACATTTAACGAGGGCGGGGGACAAGTGTAGCAGTCTGCACTGACCTCTCAGGCAAGGAGCCACATAGGTGGGTGTGGATAGGGAACCTAGGTAGTGTAATTGTTTAGCATCCTAGCCCATGACTGGCAAAGGTGTATGTTCGAAACTTGCTTTCGGCGCGATATTTCCTATTTTCATCATCCCCATAACAGTATTAACACTGCAGCAAAGTAGGTCACCATGCTAATAAAATACACAGCATCATTATATGTGCTTATAACAAGGGCAAAAAATTCGCACCTCATTTCTGATGGGGAACCGGTGACCTGAATTAAATCTTCAAGCTCAACCATTCCATCATGCAATGCAACATTGCATTATTCAAAATACATTTGAATTTTTACAACTAGCCATCTCATTTTTACTAACAAATACATACGCGCAAAGTACTTAGCTTCTTGGAAAAGAACAAATAAAAATAGGAGGGAAAAACACTCATTGAAATGATAGTTAATATTTTCAACGTTATCTGCAGTGGTTGAAATAAGAGCTTGTCCGTTTGTCGGGGACAAGTGAAAATTCAGACGAACAAGTGAAAATCACACCCATTTCTATCACTAATCTGTGTTCTCCAAAATTTCAACATCACATCAGCACTAGTAACACCTGTTCTATATGTGCAGCCATGCCAGAGTAAAAGTATTACATGTTGTGGAAATCAAAACTATTCTGATTTTAAATATTTTAATGACTTGTGATGATGGAACAATGTCTAGGAGTAGGAATCTCAGTGAGAGTGGACCGTAATGAAATCTCTCACACGTCACACACAGAATGAGACTTTTAAAGATGTTTAGTCCAATGAAAGCTTCAAATTTTCAAAACTGAAACCTATCTAGATATGATTCTACATGTTCAACTTAGATACTGGCGCAGTTATTAAGCATTTGTTGCTGCATGGAAGGGTATATATTATATACTAAGTCAAGTTAATGGGAGGCTGTTACTGCTATGGAATATGGTGGAAGAATTTGGACATAGCTGACAAAATTAATTTTCCATGTTTCATTTGAAATATCCCCAAAGTTAGCCATTCACAATGCTGTTATAAAGTGACTTTAAACTAGAGTAACGTTGATTATAATGATCATCCTAATACTATATTGATCTAAAGAATTGTTTAAACTTAACCATCATACTATGCAACTTTAACATCTTAAAGTACTACAGGTTGGCTGGTTGTTGGAGTTTTACGTCCTTGCAACATCTAAGGTCATATCAGGACGGTAAAGTATTACATGTGGAAATCAAAATCATCCTGCTTTTCAATCGTGTAATCACATGTAACAGTATACATCTAAAGAGCTGAGAGTAGCTGCTATGGAATCTTCCAGATGAAGTACATAATTTGGAAGTGGCACCACTAGTTTAAAAAGCGGTGAGGAACATGGAGGACAAGTGCATTATTACCCTGTTAGCCAATGACAGACAGGTTTGGGAGTAATTGCAGACAGCATGTACATAAATGGAAAAGCATACATAAGCCGTCCAAGCAACTGGTTCTATGGGTTAAACACACAGATTCTCAAAACAGAAATGTAAAATTAAGCGCTGTAAATCTTAAAATGTTATTAAGGCTTGTACAAAACACCGACGCCATTACTCAATTCGCTTAGGGTGTGTACGACATCCAATACACTTTGAAGTGCAATTAATTTTAATTTAGAAGCAGATCAAAAGTCATTCTCCTCATTCCATGAACTATTTGGAACTAGCTTAGGCTATTTAAGCTCACACTTTGGCATCAGAGATACAGTTGAGCGCTATTATCACGAATAAAGTCTAAACAATTATCACGAATAAAGTCTAAACAAAAATAATCTGCTTTTAATTGTTGCTTTATTTAATTTTAAGATCTTCTCCATCTTCTTTTCTTTTCTTTTTCTTGAAGATTTATACTGCCTATCATGGATAAGTCTGGACTTGTTTTCACCATCAGACAGTTTGTCGAAAGAAAGCCCGAGCCTACACTTTTACCGACCCATGGGATTTTTAACCTCCCACACCACATAGACATGGTTTGAGAGCAACTGGCCTTTGATGATGCTGTAAGTTATATACAGCGGTGGAAATCCAAATCTGGACCAGCAAGTCCATTTCCTACATATTCTTACGAATCCCGCTAATCCCAAACATGAAAAGGAACATGGATGCTTACATGTTCAATTCAGCGGAACTAATTCACATAACAATAAACCGGGGTGAACGTGGTCTGGGGGGGGGGGGGGGGGGGGGGAGGAGAGAGAGAGTAAAAACAAATCGATGACCAGGTGGGCGATAGTCACCACATTAACAAAACATTCTGCAAGCCCTTCCTAAGTAGCCACTAAACTACCTATTTACAATGTAATGTAAACGGCCGGTGCCTCGGCGCTGAAACAAATGTATGTTCATATGAATAAACTGTTTTACAAAAAAATAGCAGGATGCATAATTATTGGGAACAGGCATAATGGTAGCTAATGCGAAGACTATGTTGAAATAGTATTATATTAAACCAGACTTGCTCTATTGTCCCAGCAATTCCCTGCCATTCAGTGCTACACCTAAGGGAGGCTCCCTGAGTTTCACAGCACCCTTTGTGGGGTCGAACATGGGCCAGCCACTAGTTCCTCCCACAGTCTGTTTCGAGGACAGTGTTCGCAAACAACAATACAGAAAAAGTGTTGGAAGCCTGGGTTATGCCTTATGGACATAGTCACATGAATTCTTAATCTAAAAATTTAAGTGTAATCCCAGCAATTCCCTGACATTCAGTGCTATGCCTAAGGGAGGCTCCCCGAGTTTCTCAGAAATACCCATCAGCACCCTGTGTGGGGGTCCAACATGGGCCAGCCACCAGTTCCTCCCAGTCTGTTTCGAGGACAGTGTTACTGTTAGCATTGTATAGCAAACAACCCTATAGAAAAAGTGTGGGAAGCCTGAGCTATACCTTAGGGACATAGTACCATGAATTCTAAAAAGAAAATTAAGCCTAAATTAATAGCTACCCCAAACTGATTTTTTTTCTTTTCATGAAATTAATTTGCAAATGATACAGTTAGAAAGATCTTATCAGTCTGATTACAAATATATATATAATAAAAGTAAATTATTAGACGCTGACTTAAGAATTTCTTATTTAATTTTTGCCTTTAATTTGAGATTTGTACACACATTTTTCACGATTCTGCAAATGCTTAAATTCTGATGTTTGAGGTGGCCTGCTGAAAGCAAATTACAGTTTAATCACATTGTTTTTAAAACTAGTTATTTCGAGTACAAATTCAAATCTCACTTTTTTTCAGACCATACAAATAGATCTTTGTTGAGCAATTTGACAAACATGGCAAATTATGTGATGTGAAAAATCTGAAAACTGTGGTTGCTCTAATTAGCACACCCTTCCCGTGGTTAAGTAGGAACTGCTGAGAGTGCTTAATGGTGGTGAACGATCTACACAGTTTTGTAGAGAACAAATTTGTCTATGTAAGATTATTTTTTCCATGAAAAATATTGAGTAAAATCAGGTTTCACGATCATTCTAAAGTTTTCAAACTTCTATAATTTCTTTTTAATTTTTTCTACTAAAGTCAGCCATAACAGTAATTATTTTTAAATATTGGCACACTCACTCGCAGCACACAAAGAGGGGTATGTGTGGTGAGAGCAAGCCTCCCATTTTTCCAGTGGCCAGTCCGCATCAGTAACCAGCCCCTTGTTTGGAGCACCTATTAATAACTATAAGGAGTTCTAATGATATACTCGCATAATATGCTCAAACAACCATCTTATTTCATGCATAAAAGGTTCAATCAAATTGAAAACAGCTAAATACAAAGCATTACGGAATAGATATATCGATAAAAAAATAAAGTTTCAACAATACACTAATGTTGTAATCAATTTCTTTTTATAAACATTAGCTATACCTGGACTATGTTAATTCACACAAGAATCATAGAAATTGTAAAATGATTTACCTTATAACTTATAGCATACATTGATAATCAAAGAAAATAATAGCCTAATTTGGTCTCCATTTCCAAAAATCAGTCAATAAATAAATATCATATCACTTCCCTGAAAATACCAACAAAGTTCTTAAGACTAATTGAATAAACTAAGTTTAAGCCAGATGAGTACATTGAAAATGTACTCAGGCTTTTCTGTATCCAATTACAAAACACACTGACTTGACTGGACTGGAGATATTTCTCTGCTGCCACTGTCACTAAGAAAGTTATTAATATGATCAGCATATTAGAATGGAAGATAACTGACTTTAATGAGACCCCAATAATGGCAATATATGCTATATTATTATTAATAGATACCTACTCGGAAGTACCATAATCACACAGACACTGTTTGAAACAGGTACACACCAAAATGCTCCATTGTGACAGTCACTGTGCTTAGAGGTGGGTAGTAAATTAACCTACATATTAAGTTTAGCAGAAAGCTCCAGTAACCTATCCTGCTTAAGTTAAGAGTAAACAAATTAATTTAAATACAACATTCTAAACAATACTAATCAAAAGTTAATACATCTAACAATCATCATCATCATGCTGTCGGTCGCGATGTGACAAAGACTGCTTTCATTACTTGACTGCCGCTCTCCTATTTCATGAAAGCTGCCTGCAAAAGTGTTGAAGTGCTGCTGGCTTTTGCAAGTTACCAGCGGTACTCTCTCGGGGAGCAAATAGAGGTTTCACACCGGCAAGAACATGTCAAGACAGGCGCAAAACTATTTGTCCCTGCAGTGGCTGGTCGGGAGATGTTGGGAGTTCCATACATCAACGGCCCTTACTGCTGCCACAGTGACATGGTTTTCTGTTTAGGGTTTGCTCCCTTAGCCTTCGGTTCTGTCAAGGACCTGTACCACAAGGCAGTGGTTTACAACTCTGCAAGGCAGGGGTGTCAAACTCCGTGAGGTATTGCTATACTAGATAAAAGATTCACCCGGTACTTGTAGTACACGGGTGAAGACCAGCCTTATATAAATACGGGGGAAAATAGCATTAATATGGAAGTGAGGCTACATACAGTATGTGGCTCCAGTATCAAATGGCTACCTATATTATGCATATAGGCACAGAGTTGGTGAAATGGGAGAATGCAAAAAATACAAGATGGCGGCCGCAGAACGCCGTCGATTTCACTTTTAAATCTTATTAAACTATATATTATATTATATTTTTCAACTCAAAGGTAGCGGGTAAATAATAAAACATATGTAAAGAATAATTGTTGCTTGTTAGTTTGTTAAATTAGGCTCTCAATTCTTTGACCCGTTTTTTCGCCAGCTTTTACATAGGGCTTGTATGCACCCCTCCTGTGGCTACTGCAGCAGTACGGGGTGAATCTTGTATCTATTGCTATACCTGCAATACCTGAGGTATTGCTATACCTGCAATACCTGCATACCTCTAACAATACACAATACTTATACTAACAATCACTTGGTAGTCACAACGGTGATGTATGCCGAGTTATTAATGCCCTTTATGAACACATTTGGTTGGTTAGTTAGTTATCCAGACAAGAAAGCAATAAGATCCAACTTCCAAGGCAAGAGGGACCACTGAAATCTGAATTGATGATAGCAGACAGGTAGGTCCAAATCCGACATGATAACATCAACATTGTAATAGAAATGTACTAACATAGATCGAGAAGTGAAGTATTCACTCAGTCGTAGCGTGAACTTCCAACTTTTTACAAGGTCAATCGTCTATGTAATACACATATCTTGACTTGCAGTGGAAGTTCCAAAATTGTGACAAAATTCGTAAAGCTCAACCTCGGGTACACAACCAAATAAAGAAATATACGTTCCTGAATCCTGTCCCCAAACATTTGATTTAACCGGTATATACGTTGTTTCAGCAATGTTTCCAATTAGTATACTTCGACCACTGCTTAAAAGTATAAAATGTAAATCATGCGTTTGTTTTTATATTACTAGTGTACTTATGAATGTTCTGGGTACTTGCTTTAAAGAAACTACGCCTGTTTTAGGCCCAAACAAGGATTGTGTTCAGTGATACCAGGAAGACGGCCGATTGTTTTGCCCGAGTATGGTGTGAAATGAGTCACATTTGAACACAAATATACGCACCCCTGCTCTCCTTGATCTCACTGGAAACTAGGGAAACGTAATTAATAATAATTTAATGGTCTGATATAACTTCAACTAACAAAACATAGACTTACCAAAGCGTATTACAAGCCCATAGAATCCGTGGTGTACACCGAATCTACTGTGCACTTAGCACAACTCAATATGGAGGTTCTTGCTGCTGTCTTGGTGGACGTTCGCAATCTCGTGCGAATGAGAGACTGTACGAACATATAATTTTTAATACAAATAACATTTAGCATATTACGGTTTTCCCTATTAATTCACAGGAGTGTCTTAGCGCAAATCTTGAGTGATAGAAAGTTAATATCGCAAAAGACAATGCAGTGTTGATTTTCCTTTCTAATCTCCCATGATGCACAGCGGACAAAAATAAACATGGCGGACTTGATTCAACTCGAAACCTCTGAAAACACAAAATAACAATGTAGTGCGCAGTGTTCTCCACTCGTATCAAAACTTCATTTATTTTCAACAATTTAGGTGAGTGGTACTGGAGTAGATTAAGTTACGATTGAGCTTTAACTTTAGCTCGACTAAGAGAAAGCGGCTAACTTTTGGCACACCATGTCGCTTCTAGTTATTTCGGCTAGTTTCCAGTCCACACTGCAGCGTTCCTCTTTGACCTATATATATAAGTCATGGTCGGTGTAGTAATAATACAGTTCTGTGATCCACCCTCGATGCATGGGCATTGCGACTAAATTAGAACTTTGCTAATTTAGTGGTACAGTTAAAGTATTTGTTAGACAATACAAATGCCACTGTTTGTATTAAGAGTACGCCCACATAGTTTCGCATTCTCAGTCATACAGCATTTCGTTCTGATATTTTTCCATGCACATAAAAAAACCCACCCTAAACTAAAGTAAGAGTGAGTACAAATTGACAAATTACTGTACTTATTACTAGGCCTAAACCCATAAATAGGTACATCACATGAAAATTGTTGTGCAGTACTGCAAATCGGTAGACAGACAGAGCTCACAGAATAGATTAAAGGGTTTTTTAATTCGAGTAAATATGATTAGTCGTTCCAAAGTTATCTACAATTTAGTTTTCCTAGAAATCAACATTTAGTCCTATATAGGGTATGCACTGACGTCATGCTAAACGGAAGTGTGGCCATTGTGGCGATAGTAACCACAATAATAAAGGCTGTCACACTGCAAACTCAATGGCTATAGCAATCTTCCTATAGAAAAAGTTAAATATATATCTCTAAAACCACAACACCTAGAAACAAACTGATTGGAATACACTTAGAAAACATGTTTACCAAAAAGATTATATTAAATTGATACGGTTGGGGTTCTGGATTTCTATTAAATTTGAATAAAACTGACATTTTGCACTGCGCGTACCAGCATACTCAATGCATTGTCAATGGCAGTGAGCAATCTTCAGACAGAAAAAGTTAAATATCTCTAAAACTACAACACCTAGAAACAAACTGATTGGAACACACATAGAAAACATGTTTACCAACAAGATTATATTAAATTGATACAGTTAGGGTTCTGGATTTCTATTAATTTTGAATAAAACTGATGTTTTGCACTGCACGTACCAGCAAACTCAATGCATTGCCAATGGTCGTGAGCAATCTTCATACAGAAAAAGTGAAATATCTCTAAAACCACACCACCTAGAAACAAATCGCTTGGTACACATATACAAAACATATTCAACAAATAGATTATATTAAATTTATACGGTTAGGGTTCTGGATTTCTATTAATTTTGAATGAAATAGGCTTTTTGCACTGCACGTACAGGCAAGCTCTATGGGTTGTTTACTGTTTGATATCGCCACAATGGCCGCGCATCCGGTTGATGATGTCACGTGAATACCCTATATAGAGGGAGTGCACGTGATGTTGTTACTTAGCAATCAGCGGTCAGCAGGATGCATCTTGGATTATGAGCACCCTCCCTAGCCATGTTGTGAATGCATGCAGATGCGGTAAAACAGAGTTTTCTTGTGTTATGGGAGGTTCTCGGCAGTTTACATCCAGTGTGTTTACTTACAGCACTTTAGCAACAACTTCTGAGGGAAGACTGCTCAAAACAGTGACAAATAAACCAACAAATCAGTAAATAACCACAGTGTAGGCAGTTGCAAGCCTTCTGTATGTCATCCAATATGGCCACCGAAAGTTGCCTCGTGACATCATTACACCCCCTATATTGGTGATAGCTATTAAGTTGTGACCATTTGTGTTCCAGGATAGGTACATTTCTTTGTAGTTTCTTTATTAATGGTCAGATCCTGATGAAATTTCACATCAAGGTTCTTGTTGGTATGCCAAATCACCTCAGCTTATCAAAACTGATTTTTTTTAAATGACAGGAGATCAGCGCAAGCAGCTACCGCCACCGTGATTCCGCCGATGCGCACACAAATTTAAAAGCACCGTAGTTCTGTCAATTCTTTATGGATTTTGATCAAATAAAAACTGAAACCTGTGCAATTTAGGGCCCTTAAAAATAGCAGCAGATTCACAACAATTTGAGCAGAGCTAAACCACTGAATCTCCATTTTTGTGCGAGGTGAAAATGGCGGGAAATCAGCGCGAGCAGCTACCGCCACGGCGATTCCGCCGATGCACACAAAAATTTTAAAGCACTGTACTTTTGTCAATTCTTTATGGATTTTGATCAAATAAAAACTGAAACCTGTGCAATTTACTGCCCTTCAAAATAGCAGCAGATTCACAACAATTTGAGCAGAGCTAAACCCCCGAATCTGCGTTTTCGTGCACGATGAAAACGTCGCGAAATTAGCGCAAGCAGCTACCACCGCGGCGATGCACACACAAATTTAAAAGCACTGTAGTGTCTTTCTAAATGGACAGATATACACAATATAGGTATCAAATGAAAGATAAATAACTAACTATTGAGGATTGTCAGACTACTAGAATGATTTTCGAATGTTACTTATCTGTTCGATGACCTTTTCAACAGTGGTTGACTTCAACAGCTTGTAAAACCATGAGAGGTATCCCCTAATGCACTAGAAACTGTCCCAGATGTAAACAAGGTTGTGATTGTTCAATTCTGATGACAGTGTATGGTAAGTCATTTGTTTGGGTTTGTGAATGGGTTTTACAGGGTCGAGTCAATCCAATGACTTATAAAATTTATACTATCAAATATCATACTTGTTGTTTCCTAGCCTGGCACTCGGCAGTGATAGGATAGGACAAGGAGTGGTTAGCACAGTATCAGGATAATAATGTGACTGGGATATTGGGTCATGGTGCAGATGACCAGGTTTCCCAGTTGGGTAGCACTATAAAAGTCACCGTGAGTGCACACTGTCACAAGTCGGTACCCGTCCTGAGATGACCTTAAATGTTGCTAGGACGTAAAACTCAAACAAAGAAACAAACATAAAGTGTTGAATGAAAATCATTGTTCTAATCAATTACCACCAAATTGCACATTGGAAAAAGCAAAACGAGAGTGAGTAAAGAATCCAGTCACTATGCCCATAAAAAGAATCATATGACCATTTTCAATGATCCTGGTCTTCAACTTCAAGCAGAATGTGATTAGGTAATTTGTAATCGGACCCCTGTCCATACAATTTTCTTTAAAAAAACATAATTAAGTTGTTCGGCATCCGTGTTTGTAGAAAAATCCGACTATATAGTTTGTAAATTGATTTTAAACTGTCATATTTTCCAAATATATTCAAATTAAGGTAAAGTTAACCAGTGGCAGGCCACTGACTAAGCTTCTAATCAATCTACAGTAAAACCTCTCACCGTCCACCTCCACAAATAAACCACTCCCCTATATCGATCGCTTTATTTGGGTCGAGGCTTATCAATGGCCACACGTTTCAGACAGTCAGGTGAATCTGCATATATATATATATATTCTGACTGTCTGAAACGTGTGGCCATTGATAAGCCTCGACTGTCATTAAACCCAAAGGGCGGAGGTCATTATAGACAGGTGACTCTAGGCATAATATAGTTTCAATCTTAATTCTATCAATTTGTGTATGAAAGTTTATATGGTTAAATAAAGAAATGAAAATCAAATATTCAATTTTAAGTCTCCACATTAATGATGAACATTGTTTTCACAAAACCCATTACATGTGCTCCTTAGCGGACGAAAAATTGAGTTATATGAACGTTCAAAGCCACAGGCTCATTGCAGTAACAATGACAATGGGATATTGCATCATGATGTGGCCACCGATAGTATCCCAATGGGCAGCACTATAAGGATAGCGCATGTAGTATCAGCATTAGTATACTTCTACTCTACTTTCACACCACACAAGTGGTACGGTCGCATATATTATAGGTCGTTCTCAGAAACTGTACATTTGTGACATGGAAGTGAAAACATTTAAAATAATTGATTATAACTAAGCAAGGAAGATTAGGTCTTACAAGAAAAAAAGTTGAAAACATTGTTTGGGTAGATGTATGGTGTCAATATGAAAATGTTCAATTTAGCACAAAATCATGTATTTTGGATACTTTTTGAAGGATAGATTAAAAACATGTAGTATTTCTAATTGCTAACAATTAGTAACATACTTATTACACAAAGCAACACTAACTATTTGACTTTCTACCCCCTCCACCCCTGAATCCCCCCCCCCCCCAAATCTTATGCATTAACAATGTAACGTGGAAACCAAATATGTGGTACACAGTTTCTGAAAATGACTCATTTAAATTATAATTATATACTAGTACTAGTGGAGGCAGTAGTATATGAAAGTACAAAAGTTGAGACTTAAAAAGAGATTTACGAACAGACCTCGGGGATGTAACTGATCCTGTCTATAGGGATGAAAGATCTCCGCGATTTCCAGGATTTTCAATCCCGCAGCACGATCAACCTATAGGCCCTACTAATATGTTGTTTTATGCTGCAGCACCATCAGCGTACATACTACTCATCCGTGCTTCAAACGGCGGAGCACTATCAGTGTATACTACTCATACGTGCTTCAAACGGCTCAGCACTATCAGCGTATACTACTAATATGTGGTTTCAAATGCCGCAGCACTATCAGTGTATGCCAATATATATGAAACCTGACTTCCGGAAATTTTTCGCGATTCCCTGACAATGCTAAACCTATGGGAGAATATCCGCATTTCTGGGTTTTTTTCCCGTAGACCACTTTCATCCCCGTGTATAGGAGTGTCAGTGAGCCTAATTTACACACAATGATTAGAATGGGAATCAAATCTCTTCATTACTAAGCAACGTGGTCACATAACCAGAGAATGGTCTAAACCTTATGGATTTCATGGCGCTCTCCCTCAAATATTGCCAAGTGACTGCACTTTTGTTCTCTAGATCCAGGTGGTAAACTAATTAGAAATTGTATAATTGGGATCACCCAGTGACATTTACTTGTTTGTTTTTATATCTTTGCGACTGTCTTAGAACTGTTTCTTCTGATTCAAACCTGTAATGCAATTGACCTAATTGAATATGACTAGATTGGCAGCATGTCTTAACGAATAACATTATTAAGGCCATGGCCTCAGCAAATGTATTACATCTTATCTGGTAACTTTGATAAAGAGTTGAATGCAATATAATAGAAATGACCAATATCGATTTTGAAGATTTATTTAATATCAGTAAAGAAAACTAATCGCCCCATTTTGTTCCCTGTTAGGTTACGCAAAGAAATCATCAATATGTCCGAAGACAACAAATTGGAAGCCTGGCATAGTGAAGAACGGTGATGTTCAACATGTGCCAAATTAGAACTGCAAATCGAGGGACTACTTATAGCTGAACTACAATATGGCTCACATCATTGATCAAGAGATACACAGTGCAGCCCATTTGCTTCTATTGCAAGTTGGGCAGGCTGCAGTGACATCAACCTATCCAGATACTACCAATATTATAACGATGACAACCAACAATGAACATTTGGAGCATCTCTGTGCTGTGTGCAGTAAGGGATTCTCAAAGTTAAGAAATTTACGAAAGCACATGGTGATACACAAAGCAGAGAAGCCTCATGGATGTCATGCATGCGGGCAGAGGTTCTCTGTTTTGGGCAGTCTAAAGAGACATATGCTGACCCACACAGGAGAAAGGCCATATGTTTGCTCCCAGTGTGCTAAAGGATTCTGTCAGTCTTATGATCTTAAGAAGCATATGCGAATCCATACTGGTGAGAGGCCATATGTATGTTCAGAATGTGGAAAAGCATTTGCTCAGTCAACACGGTTAAAGGAGCACCTTGTAACCCATTCCGGAGTGAGTCACATATGTCCTATTTGTAATAAGGATTTTAATCAGCCAACTAAGTTAAAGAGGCACATGGCAGGTCATAATGGAGAAAAGCCCCATGTGTGCTCCTTCTGTAGCAAGGGATTCAGGGAATTGTCACGGTTAAATCAACATATCAGAGTTCATACTGGAGAGAAACCATATTATTGTGGAACATGTGACAAGAGATTTACAGTATTTTGGACTTTGAAAAAGCACATGTTGCTTCACACAGGAGTTAAACCATATGTTTGTCAGCGATGTGGAAAGGCATGCAGTCAGTCACATGACTTAAAAGTACACATGATGATTCACACTGGGGAGAAGCCTTTCTGTTGCCTTGATTGTGGGAAGGGATTTACGGTGATGAGCAATTTAAGAAGACACTTGCGACCTCGCACAGGAGAGAACCCATATGTGTGTTGTAACTGTGATAGGGCATTCAGTAAATTGGTCGCCTTAAAGCGACACATGAGAACGCATAAGGATAAGCGTCATTCACAGCCTGAAGGTGCAAAGGGCTTCAGTAGGTTTGGTAACATGAGGAAGAGCATCAAGTTGCAACCTGGAGGAAAGATGTATACATGTGCTACCTGTAGTGCCTCATTCAGTGTTTTAGGCAGTATGCTTAGTCACATGAGGTGTCACAGAGACCAACATGTGTCTATCACAAGTGTTGATGGAATTCTTAGTGTTGATGGAATAAGTTCACCACCCAAGTCCCGCCGAGGTGACAAGCCTCATTCCTGTTGGTGTAATGTTTGTAATAAAGGATTCACTGTTAAGGCAAGCCTATACAGACACATGAGAGCCCACAATGGAGAACGTAATCATATCTGTTCTATCTGTAATAAAGCATTCGGTGAATCAAGTGATCTAAAAAGACACATACGAAGTCATACCGGAGAGAAGACTCATTCTTGTGCACATTGTGGAAAGGGATTTATTGACTCTGGAAGGCTAAGCAGGCATATAAAACACCATACTGGAGAAAAGCCGCATGTCTGCTCAACTTGTGGAAAGGCTTTTGCAGAAGTGGGGGAATTGAAAAAACACATCAGATGTCACACTGGAGAAAAACCTCATATTTGTGATATTTGTGGAAAAGGATTCAGTCAATCAGGACACATGAATACACATAGGAAGAGGCATCTTGCAGCAAATAGTGTAGCTGATAAGATTGCTGATAAAGCTAAAAGGAAAAAAAAGAAGAGCCAAATAAGGACATTACTTGAAATGCCTGTTAAGCATGAGATTACTATACATGAACAACAATCAATTATTATCCACCAAGAGAACTCTGTATCTCTCCTAGAACAGAAGGGTATGTTTGTTGAAGAGCAAATACTTGTGCCTGATCAGGAGCAGAATCAGATGTCTTCTGAAGAACAAAGCTCTATGTCTGCAGAAGACCAGAGCACTGCATCTGTCCACATGTTTATCCATGAACCTCTTCAAAATGAGGGCCACACACCAGTGTATGAGCAGAACTCTGCTCCTGTTCACATGTTTATTCATACACCTGTTCAACAAACAATTGTTGTCCAACAGCCAAACGATTTTTTCACACAACAGCAGGTGAATGTTCAACAAGCCAGCATTATGCCTGGTCAACAACATATGATTGTTCAGCAGTCGGTCCTATCTCACCAAGACTCTCAGGTGCCTATTCAAAAGGAGCTTGTGCAACAGCAGAATTGTTCCGATCAGCACAGCGACATGATTGTTCAGCAGCAGAGCCAGATTCCTGTTGAACAAGTGATTGTTCAACAGGAGATAGTTTCACAATCAGACAGTCATACAGCGATTCAACATCAGGTTGTTGTTCAAGAGCACAGTCCTAGTCCTACCCAGCAAGACCAGCTTCTTTGTTCTGGCCAGCACAATGCAATTGTTCAAAGTGAAACCTTTGTACCATTTCAACAACAGACATTTGTTGAAGGGAATAATAGTCATGTATCTAGTCAACAACAGATGGTTGCTCAGGAGAACCATGGTGCTATACAAAAACAGATAGTTGTTCATGATGATAATATTGTATCTGTTCAACAATCGATTGTTGGTCAAGGGGAGACCTGTCTACCTGTTCGAAAACAGCTGGCTGTTCAAAGAGCAGAACCATGTACCTGTTTGACAGCAATTGACCGTTCAACGCGAGGGCAGTGTGCCTGTTCAGGGATTGGTGGTGGTTCAACTGGTATTGTACACGAAACGCATCTGCTTAGCAACCATATAAATTATGTGCCTGACCAGGGGACACAACAAGGTGTGCCTACTTAGCATGCCAGTGGGCGGGAGTGATTTAATCATTGTTTCACAGAGGTAAAGGAACCCAGGCATGAAGAGTGCTGTGTGCCTCGGTTTCTTTCCATCAGATTCCAGCTCCGCAATGTATTTGTGTGCAGTGTCATTTCATTATGTGATATCCCATTGGAGTGAATACCAGTGCGTGAAAAAACCTGTAAATAGAATATTCACTACTTAACAAGTGATTTCAGCATCATGATCCCTGCATAGCAGGTTAGCAATTTGAGATCTGAATTGTTATAGCACAAGACCTGTTACGTCCAAGTCTAATTGTTCAAGAACTGGGTCAAATTGCATTAGCCAGTTGACTTGGTATCGCTATCACTTTGTAGTCATCCTCAGTGTCATTTTGTTATATGGTATTTATAAGACCTACTTTATAAGTCCTGCCAGTATCGATGAGAGTTTAATACTGTTAATTATCACTATAATCTTGTCACTCTTCTGTTGTTATGCTTTCTGTGCCATAGTTATATAAGTCACGATGGCACTTGCTGTTTTTATATATATATATTTTTAATTACTGTTCTTAGACACCAATATTCTTAAATAATCCCAGAATTATAAATTCCATTGGTTGACTTCCCAGATTTCGCCAAAAGAGTAAAAAAGACATCGTGTAGTGTAATTCTAACTAATTATTTGGTGCTCAGGAAAAGATGCATTCTAAGTCAAAGTGGTCACTGCAATGTGCGTCAGAAGCAATGACAGGTGGCCAACATTGTCTAGTTTGGACACTGTTAGTTAAGAGTAGATGTTTTGTTATTTGTTAAAAGGCAGCTATAGGCCTAGCTCGGAAACCAATTCGCCCTAACTCCAAAATGACGTCTTCAAATGTGACTGAAAGTAAATACTCCAGACTAGTGCACTTACATACCACTAGGTGGCGACACTGATGGCCGCGCTGTCCTATTCACGATTTCGTCCTATCACGTTGAACACCAATGAGGTATTAAATTAGTTTTTGTTGGGATCAGATGCATGGGATATATGCATTTATCGTATGATAATCCCATTTTTAAAGCTGTATAATTCGATGAAGGCATCACATTTTCTGAACCGAAATACTTAGAGATGCCTAGTCCGATGAAGCATTAAAATTTAAAAACCAAAATAATTATCTAGATTTGATTATACAAATCTAACTTATGCACTTATTAAAAAAACATTCTGTATAGAAAGGGATATTGAAGCAATATAATAGAACCTGTTATTGCAGAAGCCTATAGTATAGAGTTTTGGCATGCATGCCGAAACTAAATTGACATGTTTGCACTTCAAATATCTCATATTTAAAATAAAATTTACTTCAAACTTAGGTAAAGTAAATTATAATGATCAATCAAATATATTTTACCTCAGAAACTCAAGACCATAGGACTATGCAACTTTAACTAGATGTGATCTTTTATATCCAATTTATATACTGGTGCCCTTGTTAAACATGTATTACCGCACTGAAGGAATACTGACTGAAGCTTATGTTGTCCAGCATTTTGGTGTGCACACCAAAATATATTTGGCATGTTTTCACTTCAGATATTTCTAAAGGTAACCCTTTAAAATAGGTTACTTGAGACTAAATTTCACACTGAATGGTAGTAATAAGTATATTTTAGCGATCAACCTAATCTATTTATATAAAAAAAAATATCCTCATGGAAATATGGCAATAACTTCAAACCATTGGTTTGTGCAACTTTAATAATATCGATCCAATATGAGAGAAATTCCTGTTGGGGAGGAGGAGGCACTTATGGCTCACTGACATGTATAGATAACACCGTTCACCACCTTCCTTTGATCCAACTACAAATAAACTAGTGGCTGTGTTTTCTTAACAACTGGAAACGAGACTTCTGAAGCAACCGCACAATTTCAAACCCGATGCTAATCATGACCCTGTTTACGGTGTTAAACGGTGGGAAAACATTGCGAGTTCTCCCCAACCCCCATCCCTAGTATACCTTAAAGCCATCCCCAGTATACCTTAAAGAATCACTACATTGAGGGTGATCAAGTTGGCAATATTATTTATCTAAGAGGGTGATTTTTTGTTAAATACAATTTTGATGGTTATTACCTGAATAAAAGATTCACCCCCATACTTGCAGTAGGGGTGAATGACAACGTAGTCTAAATACGGGCAAAAGTTGCTTTAGTGAGGAACAGGAAATGGAATTCCTGGTTCCAGTATTAAATAGCTATTTATATCGGCACAGAGTTGGTGAAATGGGAGAGAATGGACAAAGGAAAAGTGGCAATGATAGAATGCTGTCAATTTCATGTTTAAAGTTCATTAAACTACATGTTTTATTGTATTTTCAACTCAAAAGTAGTGGGTAAATATGAAGACGTATATAAAGAAAATATTTTGCTTCTTAAATTAAGAATTTATCTGTTCATTTAATTTACCCAGCCGTACCCAAGTTTTTGCCCTTTTTCTAATGGGTTGCTTTTTACCCCTACTCCAACCTTTTTCAGATATTAAAGCTGCATAGTGCGATGAACACCGTTCTAATTTACATTTGATCCTACATATCCAACTTAGAACATTTAAATTATATTGCTGCATAAAAGGAGGACTTGTCGATTTAATAGAATCTGTCGCTTGTCATCTCCGATATCCAGCAATTTGGTGTGTGCACCAAAATTAAATGGGCATGTTTTCGTTTCAAATATCTCCAAAATTAGCCATTTTAAGCTAAGTAAATTCGATAATAACAATCAACTTAATAGTTATCTAAAAAATACGCCAGAAACCTAAACCCCATCAGATTATGCAACTCTAAGTAGATGTATGGGACGAGTGGATTGGAGCCGGACATAGCTCAGGCAGTAGTGTCCACCTGTGAAGGTGTCGGTCATCCGATCGATCCTTCTCAATGGACACATTTGCAGTTTGAGCTATTTTCCGTTCCAACCAGTGGTCCACAACTGGTTCATCAAAGGCTGTGGTATGTGCTGTCCTGACTGTGTAAAAGTGCATAAAAAAGGCCCCTTGCTGCTTATCGGAAGGAGTAGCCTATGTGGCGGCAGTGCGTTTCCTCCAAAGAAATATGTCAGAATGACGATATGTTTGATGTCAAATAGCCGATGATAAAAATCAATGTGCTCTAGAGGAGTCGTTAAATAAAACAAATTTGTTTGGGGACGAATGGATCAACAACATAGGATTTCAAATTTTATGGGAAGCACATTTTGGGTTCCTTGTCCAGGGCTCATGGGAACTCATCGATAATGTATTTTTGTTTTCTAGTGAAAAACGAGATGGGAACCGAAATTTCGGTTCCATTGTTTTTCCAGTGCGGTAACGACACATTATTGGAGACTCATTACCCAGGGATGAAAGTTCTCCGTGATTTTCGCGGATTTCCACGACTTTTTATATTTACTGATTAATGTTAAACAAAATGCTGGGGAATCAGGATATATATATAACAATTAGTTTGTTTGAATCTCATTCTTATATGACCTTAAATGTTACTAGAACAAAAAACCCAACCAAGAGAGTTAGGTATGGACGATAACATTGTCACAATCAAGGATATTTCTTCCAGCATTTTTGAGCGATTCCCTGACAGTGCTAAGTCTATGGGAGAAAATCCGCGTTTTCGCGGAGATTCGCCGTCAGTGTAATAATCTCAGTTTGATTTCCGCTTTTTTTGCCGGAGGCCACTTTCATCCCTGAAATGTACCATGAAATTCTATAGGTTGGACAACAACCCCAATTAAAGGAGCACCCCTCTGTCAATACATGGTGCGATTATGCCGACTGCCTCTCTGCGCCGTCCTGGAATGACTAAGTTTAGAGACCAGATGGGATGACCGAATGAGTAGAGCGTCCGTCCCCCGTTTTGGTAGATCGTCGGATTCTAACCCATGGTAGATCGTGGGTTTCGAACCCTGGTCGAGTCAAACCAATGACTTAAGATTTGATACTTGTTGCTTCCTAGCCAGGCGCTTGGCATTATTAGGATATGGCAAGGACTGATTGGCTCAGTGTCAGGATAATGTGACTGAGTGTGATATCAGGTCATGGTGCTGGCGGCCTGGTCTCCCAGTGAGGCAGTATTATAAAGTCACCATGAGTGTGCACTGTCACAAGTCGGTACCCATCCTGATCGGATATGACCAACAAACAAGCAACCAACCAACCAACCTTACATGTTGCTAGGATGTAAAGCAAAATAAAACCCCAAAAGCAGCCCCTCTGCTTGTCGCAAATGGTGACTCATCTATGCATGTATGTTTTGCATGCCTAAATATAAAGTTTTCTCCCAGGATAAGAAATGGAGTCATATGCAGTTAGCAGATATAAATAGTGCATCTCTAAACTGAAGACAAATATAGGTGCCTTTATTGCTACTGGAATTGGAGATGTTGAAGTTGCATGTTACTTTAACTTGGTGCATTGCAGGATGGAATCGATGTTCTGCATTCGTACAGTTGACTATTTATGGCCTCTTGTGTGTTATGCATGCTAAACATGTGTGTTCACACTGTACTACTGGTGAGACATGACCAAAGTGCTGGTGTATGTATTCATTATTTCCAGAATAAATACGTTGAGACAGAACAGTAGTTCTTACTCGTTATATTAGAACTAAGAAGTGTTGCGTTCTAAGAACTCCCCTCCTATCCCCCCACCCAATTAGATAAGGTAGGAGGGTAAATATATTTTTAATACAATTAAAACCCCACAAGTAAACAAAAACCCAGATGACAATAAGCTCATAATACAACATTCATGAACTTTGCTATTAAATGATTATGAGTAATGAATGTGTTCAGTATACATGCATATAAAGCCCCACTCACACATAGCCGGACAAGCCCCGGATTTTTAGCCGGACAGCCCCAGATAAAAATCGCTATTTTGGTCGTTTTTGGCCTCGCTGTCACACCTGCCTGGTCTAGCCGGACTACCCCATGTATCCACGGAGTACTCACGGATCAGTCCCGGACTTGAAGTGGACTTGCTCCTGCTATATATATATATACAAAAACGGGGCTGATCCGTGGTAAACCGGGCGATCCGTAGTTGATCAGTGCTCATCTGGCTTATCCGTGCGGTCCGGGGCTGGTCTGGGTTAAAAAAACACCTGGACTGGCCTGGACGCTACACGGACTACACCCGGACGATGGCGGATCGAACCCGGATCGCAATATTCCCCTGACCGCCCCGGATGTTTTAAACATTTTAAAACATCCGGGGTGGACCCCAGATCACGCCGGATCACGGTCCGGGGCTCATCCGGATCCGGGTAGGTGTGACTGGGGCTTAAGGTCAGTAAAAAAAAACTTATAAATAAATCGGCCCAATCTTTGGTTGAAGAATAATCTTCTGGTGGGACGGTTGTAAAAGCTGGGGGATGTCTTTACAACGATTAAACGACGAGTCGTTGGGGCAGTCCACAATCACTCCAGTCTGGCGGTAGCACAGCACCTGTATCCAGCAGACAGCAGCAAGGGTGTCAAGGAAGGGCGGGTAAAGATGGGTCCAGCGGTGGTTCCAGCAATGAGAACAAAGCGAGAGAAATGTAAAGGTAAAGGGCCCCACCCAAGTCCCTTGGTCAGGGTGAGGAGTATGCCTCGGAGAGAGAAAAAAGGGTAGAGTCTAGGAAAGAGAAATGAGGAGAGTTGAGTCAAAGGACCATGTCTATTTGCTCTATGGTGACCAGCCGGCGAGCCAAAGACATGGGCAGAGTAAGAGTAGAAAGTGAAATGCTGGCGGGAGCAAGGCCAGCAGAGAGGAGATGGAGAGAGGTGTGGACGAAGTGCGGTCCGGATAGCAAGTGTAATGACTGGTACCCAGCTGACTGTAGTCGGTTCAGCTTTGTGCACGATGAGCCAAGCACAACTAAGGCCTACCTGAAATAGTGAGATGGGATGGGTGCAACTGCAAGGCAGTCGGGAAACAGACCTACCCGGAGTGTTGCTGACCAACCTATAGGATTTCACGGTAATCGTTTCCGGTAATCATTACCGCGCTGGGGAAAAAAAACAGAATAGAAATGTCGGTTCTCGTAATTTATGCTTTTGGTTCCCATCATCTGTTTAATAAAACACTGTTATATATAAGGACACATACTTAAAAAAAAAAAATGAATTGGCGATCGTCCACGGCCGTGCCTGCTCCTGAATTATATATATCTATTTTTTAACTGTTAAAAATGCATCGGGCTAGGAGCAATTAAACTTTCGTAAGAACAAAATCTGTGCAATATATTTATGTATTGCGTGGAAGAGGGTTGAGATGATGTATTCTCTAGCATAGGTTGGTTGGTTGTTGGAGTTTTACATCCTGACAACATCTAAGGTCATATCAGGATGGGTACCGACTTGTGACAGTGCGCGCTCATGACAACTTTATAGTGCTGCCCCACTGGGAGCCCAGGCTGCCAGCCCCATGACTTGATATCCCACTGAGTCACATTATCCTGACACTGAGCCAACCAGTCCTTGCCCTATCCTAATAATGATGATCACCTGACTAGGAAGTGACAAGTATCAATTATCAATTGGTAAGTCGCTGGTTTGACTCAACCGGGAATTGAACTCCCGACCTTCCGCGCGGGAGGGCTGCGCTCTGCCGATTCGGCCACCGCGTCCGGTCGACACAAAAAATAAAAATAAAAATAAAAATCGTCCGCCCGACCCTGATTTGTGTGATCAAAAGGACAATCACCAATTTTGTGGGGTTTAAATTCAGCCTAGGTGAATTCGCCCACTGAATATCATTACGCCGGCTGGTCTCTTTACTTAGGCCCTGCTTGAGTTCTAAGAAGCGCAATGTCTTTCTGTTGAATCGACCCAAATGTTATGAATAGGATGAACAACACTTATTGGAATGATGATTGGTTGGTTGTTGGAGTTTTAAGTCCTGGCAACATCTAAGGTCATATGAGGACGGGTACCGACTTGTGACAGTGCACTCTCATCGTGATTTTATATAGTGCTGCCCCATTAGGACACCAGACCACCAGCACCATGCCCTGATATACCACTCAGTCACACTATCCTGCCACTGAGCCAACCAGTCCTTGCCCTATCCTAATGGGTGTAACCGGGAGTCGATATGATTTCACATGTGAGCACCAACATGATTTGCAACCGGAAATGTTTAATGTTTTAATTACATTCTGGATTCTTATGGTATACACTTTTCAAAAGACAAACAAACGCCTAGATTTAATAGCTTAAGGCCCAGTCAGACCTTACCGGACTGAGTACCGGACACCACCAACAAAGAATTGTCTAGTCGGTTGGTGTCTGGTGTAAAAATGTACCGAAATGTACCGAATGAACATACATTAACGAATAGCCACCGGACGAAAACCGAATGTCTAACAGACGGACCGGACACCAACTGGACACCTACCGGACTGTTCACGGACGCGCCAAAAACCGACGGACCAAATTCCCACAGCACCGTCAACGGACTCTTCAGGATACAAACTGGTCACCTAAAGGATGGGTAGCGGACATGAAACAGACAAAACAGACTTAAAACTGACACCAACCGTACACCTCACTCCGGCGGTGTCCGGTATAAGTTTTGTGCATGTTCAAAACTGGCTACCATACACACCGGACACAGAACAGACACACCGTATGCCAACCGTATATAAACCGTACATTGCCAGTGTCCGATTTCTGTCCGGTTCCTCAATCCGGTGAGGTCTGACTGGGGCTTTACGTATTTAACTTAGATACTGGTCCACTCATTTTCTGAGATAAATATAAATATATCGATTTTTGCCCCTGAGATAATTGATCGTTACAATCCACCTTACTTCAGTGTGAAGTAGCATTACTATAAAATGACTAACTTGGGATATATTTGAAATGTAAACATGCCAAATTGTCCATGTTGCGACGTAATATGGGTAATTCTGGCACAGAGGCGGTGTTGCGGATTCCGAGGGACACCAGTTTGCGAGGGACACATCGCTTCTGCACATGCGTCAATATCGAACAGCATTGTCACTAACGTTATAAATTTAATATAATGTTTTTGGTAAAGATCTTTTCTATATGTATACCAAACGATTTGGTTCTAGATGGTGTAATTTGAGAGATATTTGACTTCTTCTGTATTTTATGTATGAAGATGGCTCACGACCATTGACAATGCCTTGAGTTTGACGGTACGCGCAGTGCAAAACGTTAGTTTTATTCAAAATTAATAGAAATCAAGAACCCTAACCTTATCAATTTAATATAGTCTTTATGGTAAAGATGTTTTCTCTATGTATACCAAGCGATTAGTTTCTAGATGGTGTAATTTGAGAGATATTTGACTTCTTCCGTATGAAGATTTGTTCAAGGCCGTTAACAATGCATTTCAATAGAAGTGTCCCTGGCAAACTGGTGTCCCTCGGAATCCGCATCACCGGGCTGCCGGTGGCGCCGCCTATCGCGCTGGAGTCGAACCACCTACCCTAGCGGTTTTCCACCCAACTAGCCTGAACGCCGCCCGCGTTCCCGCCAACTGGCAGTCAGCACCAAGACGCCGCTCGGACAACACGAGCTGACCTCCGGACGTTAATTCCTCCCCCCCCCCCCCGCCCCCCACCCCCGACTATCAAGGTGGAGTCGGGTAGGGTTGAGTGCCCGGACTAGACCGGTGTAAAGATTTCAAATACCCCCTAATTATTCCGGAATTTGAAAACGTTTTCAAATTCCCTCCCCATTTTAACTAATTCCCCCCCCCCATTTTTGGGGAATTTTCTTTATTTTTGTTATTTTTTGTTATTTTTCATGACAAATATTATAATATACAGAGAATAGCATAATGGAAATTATTACTAGTACAATAAAACATATTTAACCACAAATGACACAAAAAGTCTCCAAGATGGTTAAGAAAAAAATATTATAGGTCTGAAATTTAAACCGTTTTAAAAAGTTTTTTTAAACAATTTTAAATTCCCGGAGGGGGGAATTTGAAAATAGGGGTCGGAATCTGAAAACTGTTTTTAAGTTCCCCCCCCAGGAATCTGAAAACGTTTTTAATTTCTCCGAAGGGAAGTTAAAAACGTTTTCAGATTCCCAGGGGGGGGGGGGAACTTGGGAAGGGGGGGAAGTTGAAATCGTTACACCGGGACTTACTAAAACGACTCCCATAGACTGGTAGACCACAACATCCAGACACTGACTCTCTCTAATGCTTATTATTTGGCTAGAATTACTATCGGTCGCTTAACTCTCCTTAATCTTGTTGATAGTTCTGGTTACTCCTGGGCCACTCTTATTACGTAACTAACTTCTGATTGATTACCGCTCATTGTTTATCATAACTGACTCTTGATTGATTGATCATCATTGTTTATTGCCTCTACACTGGTTGACACCATTAAAGGCCATGTTATAGCAGTTCGTTTCCGCGTTTTGAATTAGTTTTGACGTGCTTGCCAAAACTCGGACCTCATAGGCTTCAGCAGTAACAGGTTCTATTAAATTGACTTGTGTGGACCTGTATCTAAGTTGGATATATCACTTCAAATCTAGATGCATTTTGCTTTTGAAAGGTTATTTCACACGGGATTGGAACTTATGGCAGAATGAGTGGTGGAGATTATCAATTTTTTAATTAATCTTTTTTAATCGCGAATTATTCACTGCATTATCTAACAAATAGTTGCGTGTCATTTTTTGTTAATTTTACTTGTTTGTTCTCACTCAGTGTCAGATATTGTCGGAGGGGTGATGAAAATTCGAAATATTGCGTCTAGAGCGGGACTCGAACCCACATGTCTATGCATTCCGGGCCAGTGTGCTAACCATTACACCACCTAGGCTCCCTGATATCACCACACTACCCATGCCTACCTGTCTATGTGGATCCTTGCCTGAGAGGTTAGTGCAGACCACTACACTCGTCCCTCTGGAATTGTAAGTCTTTTAATGCTTACAATACACAATATTCACAACGCATGCGACATCTGACGGCGATGACGAACACTACGCTTGTGGGACCGTTGCCACAGCGCATACAAAAGCTATGGAAATGACTAACTTTCAAATGCACGTATGTCAGTCAAATTTTGGGATATTTTGAAAATTGCAAAAGTATATTGCTTTTGGGTCATTGGAGCTTCCAAGAAAAATTAAATTGTCAGGTTTGGACCTTTTTGAAAATTTTACGAGGGTACCAAACTAGTCAGTCACTATTAATGCACAATATTCACAACGCATGCAACATCTGACGCCGACGACCAACACTATGGTTGTGGGACCGTTGCCACAGCGCATGCGTGTAAATATCGTGTATTACATACAAACAGGCAGTGCACTTACACATATACACAGGGTAGGTTCAACAACTATACAGCGCGTAGCTTGTACAGGATCCTGGTCACGGAAACCAGTGTGTTGGGGGGGGGGGGGTGATGAAAATGGGAAATATTGCACCTAGAGAGGGACTCGAACCCACATCTCTTTGCATTCCGAGCCAGTGCCCACGCCTACCTGTCTATGCGGATCCTTGCCTGAGAGGTCAGTGCAGACCCCTACAATATGTATCATTCATTTTTATTCATTTACAAATTTATAATCTAAAAGAACTGTGAAAAAACTTCAAAATTAAAACGCTCATATTATCATGATTGCTCTCCACTTGGGAATGTCTACATGGAGTTTTAAGTCCTGGCAACATCTAAGGTTATATCAGGACGGGTACTGATGGCAACTTTTTAGAGCTGCCCCACTGGGAAATCAGGCCCCTGCCACCAAGACCAGATATCCCACTCAGTCACATTATCCTAAAACTAGTTAACCAGTCATTACCTTATCCTATTAATGCCGAGCGCCATGCTAGGAAGCAACAAGTATCAATTTTATAAGTCATTGGTTTGACTCGACCAGGAACCAAACTCGCGATCTCCTGCACACGAGGCCCATGCTCCACTGATTCGGCTACCGCACCCGGTATACCACAAACACCAACAAATTGCATTATGATTGCTGGACGAGGGACTCCTCTTTATTTAACAGACACAAAATATACAAATACATAGTAGGCCTGGTGGGGTTAGTTGTCAGTAGCTGTACACGTGAAATAGGAATGTGCCTCTGTGTGTACCCAACAAAAACCTGTATAAACCAACATTTCCACCTCCGACACATCTCACTAGGAAAATACTCAATAACACTTTCTTCTCAATGATATATCTTCAAAAATAGTGTAATTCAGACCCCTTTCCTAGCATTGTCCACTGGATAGAAAGCGAAAGCCACACCTCACAGCTCCATTTGTAACATTCACCCCGCCCCTCCCATTTAATTAATTTTTTTTAAAAACTTTTCCCTTCCCTCTCTCTTTTGTCTCTTTTTATCCCTGTCCATGTGGTTGAGCGACATCTGCAGGTGGGATCGACTACTTGCTGTATAGAGTATAGGAGTTTTGATGCTCTCTCGCTCTCCTGGTCTTTTACTACTACACTATAACTACAACTACTGTTAATTATGATCATTACTGTAGCGTGTGACAACTGTAGTATCTGGAGCACATGTGCAGTTAGGTGTGTCCACGTGCCGCGGTGAGGTTTGCAATCGCACAGTGTGTGGTGCCCGGCTCTGGCACAAGTGTGTGTGTGTGTATGTATATAAGTGTGTGTATATACATATATGCAAATGTACATACATATATACATATATGTATTATGTATGTGTACATATATATTATACAGGTATATATATAATACATGTACATATATATTATAATGTTCATATATATTATAATGTACATTATACATGTACATATATATCATAATGTATGTATACATACATTATACACATACCTTATACTTATACATATATAATACATGTGCATTGTAATGTATAATGTACATGTATAATGTATGTGTACATATATATTATTATACATGTAATATATATTATACATGTAATATATATTATACATGTCATATATATTATACATGTAACATATATAATATATATTATACATGTAATATATATCATATATATATTACACATATACTATATATCATACATGTAATATATATTATACATGTAATATATCATACATGTACATATATATTATACATGTGATATACATTATACATGTGCACATACATTATACACATACATACATATTATGTGTGTACATATATATTATACATGTACATACACATTATACATGTACATATATATTATACATGCACATACATATTAAGACACATTATATACATACTATATATATGGCTATCATTGATAGCCACATCCCCCAGTTCCCACCCATCAATTAGCGCCTATTCACTCATTCAGTGACCAGTTCATCCTGTGCTTATACAGTGTGCATGTATCCTATGGCAAATCTGACTGTGTTAATAAACTATATATATATATGAACAAAACAAACAGCAATTAACAAAACCAAGAAATAAAACATTTCCAAAATCAATGTTCCTAGCACTTCTGTGGCGTAAATGCAATTCAGGGCGGAGTTTCTTACTTTATAATATATTCATGATGCATTACACTAGCACATTTCCAGACCGCCTCTTCTATCTTTTGGGTTAATAAGCTAGCTGGGAATATGCACATTCTTCACCAGCATCTCAGTACATTAAAAACTGCATGCAACATTAGTCACAGCTTTTAAAAGACATCCATGTCTATATCAATAAATAAGAGAACATACCCATACATACACATTTGTCAAAAAGAAAAACACAAAAAAACAAAACAACCACACTCCAACAAAACCTCCCAAACCACACACACAAGAAATCAATTAATGAATCTTTACCGATTACCAGCGCTATATCTAAAATTGAGTAACTTTCCACGGAATAATTATTTTCTGTGCACGTGAAGCGGTTTGTCCTTGCTGTTTCTTTGATGATTAACACACTAAAATGATACAACCATAACCGTTTGCACAATTCATGAATTTGCAACAAGTATCGCCAGTCATATAACACCTCTGAGATCAGATTTAGCTGGATTATACCTTCGTGGGTCCCATTTGTGCTTTCGCTAATACATTCCCATGCCAAGAAACTGCTGCTGTTGCTGCCGAATCACAGTAGATCTGATATATAGTATACATATATGCACCTGGTTTGGCAGGCTTGAGTGAATACAGAGCACTAGGGTGAGAGGCTGGGTGTGGCTGCTGCGAGTGCTGGGTAGGACAGTAACATTTGTCCCACTTGCCCAATCGGCCGAGTCGTGAAACTACTTGCCCAAGCTCAAGTCAACCAATTGAAACTGAAATCTGCTACTGCAGATCAGAAAAATAATGCGTTGCCCATTTTGGCAGGTCATTGAGAACTTCACCTGCCCGACCGAGTAAACTAGGTTCCCCAGGCAACCGGACTGTCCCTTATTGTCCTATCCTGGTATGGCTGGGTGGTGATGATGGTGATGGTGGGTTACATGCTGTTACTGAGGTTGAAGGGTTCAGAACTGCACACAAATGTGCTCGCTCGCACGCTCACTCTTCTCCCTTGAGGTTTAATCATCTTAAAACCAAGCTATCTACAATGTTGTTGACACGATTTGTGATGGGGAGAGAATGTTGGCGATTGGCGATGGAGGAGGGGGTGAGTGAGGGGAGCGTTTTAATTTGCATAACTCGATGAAACCAAAAGATTTGCCTACATTTTATGCTACATATCCAATTTGTTTATTGGAGCACTTATTAAACATTTATTACTGCATAAAAAGAATATTGAGTAAATTTAATAGAACCAATGACTAGTTTAAAGCCTGTCATGTCCAACATTTCGATGCACATACCAACATTAATTTTATTACACGTTTTTACTTCAAATATCTCAAAACAATTTCTTTGACATTTTTAATTATAAAAAATGGTTACGGCAAGTAGATTATATTGACCAACCTAATATATCTTAATTTGACAATGTGGCAGAAACTCAACATCATTAAATTATGCAACTTAAAGTGCTGGTAGGGTGGGTCGCTGGACTCAACGATGATGCAATCAGAACAAAGACTAAAACAAAGAACACAATTGCCCAAGTGGTAGCGTCTCTATCATGGGGCTACAGAAATGATCCCTCTTCCACCACCCCAAACCACAATCAAACGCTCAAAACCCAGCAACTGTCTCTCCACGCACCCCTCACCCCATTCGATTTATACACAACGCAGCGCCTCACGTGACCCCAACCCATGGCCCACGTGACCCACAAGGGGGGGGTGAGTGGGAGGGGGGGGGGAGCGTGAGGGAGTCATCTCCAATGGTAACGCCAGCGGTGTTGGGGTCCTCAATGCGCCATGCAGGATTAATTTGAACACCAAAAGGAGTCAATCTCGAAGTTTGTGGTTGGGTGCACATTCTGGTAAAAACCACAGTAAAAACACACGCATGCGCACACACTTGAAACCTGGTCCAGAGCAACAGTGAAGAAGGATAAAAGCCACATCCCCATCAAACAGAGCACCCATGCTGCCATGCCATCTAGTAGTAAAAGAGCGAATCATAACCGTCCCAACCTTTTCTGGTATTTGGTCTATTTGTGTCTTTTTGGGGGGATTGTCTTTTCTGATATCAGTGGACAGGTGATAAGTGGAAATTACTTCACCGTCGTCAATTGGACAAGACTTGTTTTAAAAAAAGAGTTAAATTGATTTTAAAATTTTTAAAAGATTAAAGATCAACTACAACGAATGATCAGTGACAAGGGAGAACTGACAAGAATATAGTCTACAAAATCTACAAAATCAACAAACAGATCGCCGCAAAATAATACCCTCCAGATATACCTTCACCACAAAGGATCTTGTGCGGAGGAATTTCTAAGCACTTTGCTGAACTGACGAATTAAATATAACCTACAGACTAATAAAAGCACAACGGAAAATATCTACCAAAAAAAAAACGTACAGAAGTCTATACCAATTTCTCAAACGGTCATCAATGCCAAGTGGTTTAAAACAAATAATTTTTAAACATTTTTCTCCATTGAATCAGAGGCTCAACATCAAAGTCTGAAATCACAGACAGTGTGGATGAGTGAGGGTGGTGGAGGTTGGCAGAACTAGTGATCTAGCATGTGCTGGCTGATTTGAACTGCAAGAAGACACTGCCTACCTGGCCGGAATTTCACTTGATTTACATCTGCATGAACTGGTCCTGTACAACCACCTCATGCCTGACCAGCTGCTGACAAGAATACAGCCAAACACTGGTAATGCCCAAAATATTCTTCTTCATAAAATATTTATTTTAAAAAATCAAATCGAGTTATAATCTATTCCAAGCATGCTAATCAACTAAAAATAGCTACGATCTTCATGAATACAGAGAAACCTCGTTATAACGCGTCCCCAATTTAACGCAAATTCGAATATACCGCGATGATTCAATGGACCAACAATTCTTTAATTCAAAGGTAATTCATTAAACTGAATCCCGATTTAGCACGACCCCGTTGTTTTTACGATGATGTTGCATAGATCCCAACGAGATTGCGTTATAACGGGGCTTCACTGTACTAGACAAATAATCACTGAAAGATGGTGGAAGTGGCACACCATTATTTGCAAGCCTAAAACACACACACAAAACACTTTTTTCTCTCTTTCCCCCCCCCCCCCATTTAGTTTTCTCCCATTTTCCATTAAAAGAACACCTTTGTGTTCCGCATACCACAGAAGATTTTGCATTGCTTTGTTTTTTTTTACAGTGCTGTCTATGTAAGAAGTGCCACGTTAGTAGATTACCAAACTAGCATGGGCATAAAAAGGCATGGCACAGCAACTGTCTGACATGGGCCATCACGGTAAAACCAACTCAGCTCTCGGCAATAACCATCTCAAGCAGGGTCTGGTGAGGCAGCACTTGGGTAATGATTTACAGAATTATTTCCCCCATTAAACACCCCCCCCCCCCAAGTTCAGATGAATAAACATACCCCCCCCCCCCCAACAACAAAATCTCAGTGAAGCCTAAAGCTGCATAGTCCGAAGGAGCATTGCATATCCAAAACCAAAACAATTATCTAGATTTGATTCTACACATCTAACTTAGATAGTGATGCACTTATTAATCATTTGTTGCCACATAGAAGGGGATACTGAGTCAATTTAATAGAACTTGTTTCTGCTGAAACCTATGGTGTCAGAGTTTTGGCATGCTTGCCAAAACTAATTACATATACACTTCCACTTCAAATATCTCAAAAGTTAGTAATTTAAAATAAAATTTACTTCAAACTGAAGTAAGGTAGATTAAAACAATCAATTAAATATATTTATCTAAGAAAAATGACAAAGTCAAAACCATCGGACTATGCAACTTTAACGTTCTGAATGTGTGTGGGAGTAGGTAGGGGGTGGGGGTGCGCCCTCAAAGAAATGCCGAATGAGTACACCAGTGTCCAAGTTGGACAACATGTAGGACCATATCTAGGTAGATGTTTCGGTTGTGAAGATATAGTGATTTCATCGGATTATGCAGCTTGAAGAAAGATACAACTCCCAAGCTGTCTGCTCGCTGCTGTACCACAGAAACATGAGCGTGAGAAGAGTGCAGAACCCCCAGTTTAGGGAACACCACCCAAATAAGGCTAGATAAAAGATTCACCCCGTTACTTGGCAGTAGGGGTGAAAAACAACCCATTAGAAAAAGTGGCAAACGGCTGGGTGAATAATGAAATGAGGTCATAAATTCTTAATTTACGAAGCAAAATATAATCTTCATATACATCTTCACATTTACTCACAAATTTAGAGTTGAAAATATAATAAACCATGTAGTTTAATCGACTTTAAAAGTGAAATCAGCATTCTGTGGTCACCATCTTGTCTTTTTTGCATTCTCTCCCATTTCACAAACTCTTTGCTGATATAAGTAGCCATTAGATACTGGAACCAGGAATTTCACTTCCTGTCCCATACAAACGCAATTTTCGCTCGTATTTAGACTATGTTGTCATTTAGCCCTCTACTGCAACTACGGGGTGGATCTTTTATCTAAAATAAGGCTAGCACAACCGGACAGACGCACAGTGATCTGCACTTCATGAATGCCAACAGACTAACGCTGACACCCGTAATAATGTCAACAAAACATCTACAGATGAGTACAAATCACCAGGACCAGAGGCTGGGGTGAGCATCATAATACGTGTGTTTGGGCCATTGAGAACTGTAAGTCAATAGCCGACAGTCGAACACAGTTTGCCATTTCGAACACCACTTGTTTGTTAATCAGACCAGGCCTACCACGTGGGCTGTGAGCCACCCGAGCTATACTCTCAAGTCAATTCCCACCAGGGCAACAACTACACATTTTATGGTACTACTGCATTTAGTTAGAATTAGTGATACAATAACTTAGCGTCGCAACACTGACTTTGTGTCCATGGCTTCATGTATTTATATATATAAATATATATATGAAATATATACAATATATATGAAATATATATAATATATACAATATATATGAATATAATATATACAATATATATTAATATAATATATAAAATATATATTAATATAATATATACAATATATATATGCAATATATAAGAATATATTATATATATATTTCATATATATTGTATATATTTCATATTATGACATATTATGTCATATATATTATATGTATGTCTGTGAAACAGGCTCTAAACACCGTAGAGATTTCATTTAAACTTAATTTTAAATTGATAGGTTGAAGTGCACACACATAGATCACAATGTAATGAATTGCAAATGATACTCGCTTTTAATTTTAAAAGAATCTGAACTAATCCATGCCATGCAATTGATATAACGCGACACTTGTGACAGTATAAAGCTTATACAGTACATTTCATTCAAGCACCCATGCAGTCTATTCAAATGGCGTGTCCATTCTTAGTGTGCAGTGTTCTTACTTTAACACTTCAGCTGAAAGCTAGCTGCTCTCGAGTAACTAAAAGGGACGAAGACAATTTCAGAACACTGACAATGGTAATTATCATTATCAAACGATGTTGAAAAGTAAACTGCCAAGGTATTTCATGTGAATACTCAATTATCAAGTTGCACTTGACAGTATTACCAAATTGCAAGTTAATAATTTAAATCTTTTTTAAATTTAAAAAGGAAAAAAGAAGAAACCCGTGAGACTACCCAGGATTGCTACAGCTTAACACTATATGGCAAGGCATTGCCTGCCCCCTGCGGCCAATAGCTACCATCACTACCGCTAAGTGAACCCCCTTAACTATGATGCTCCAACTACCTGCCTGTATTCGGCTAACTCAACACCAAGGTGTGAGTTGGGACTAGTGGGGGCCAATTGCCACAAGGCTCCACCCCATCTAAAACCTTTATATTCACGCCGTCCTACTGAACGGCACATCACAGCTGGTCAGCTGAACACAAACGCCTCCCCTCCCTCTTCTCGTCGCTTTTTTTAAAACACCGAAAAGACTATATACTCGGCAGCACAATACGACAAATTTATCCACCAGTCTGTCTTGGCAATTTGTCTGTCTCTGCGGCAAAATCTCAATGAGATAATTGCACACATGGCGAACATAATAATGCAACGCAAATTACAATGAGGAAAACTTTAGCAAGCAATGTGACCCTGGTTGAGTGCGCGCGTGATTAACTGAGTGGTCGTTGAAATAAATGGCTCTAATCTGTGTGCTGGCGGATTATGTGCGGGTGGGTGGGTTGGTAAAAACCACCTAATTAACCACAACAGCAAAATGTACTTATGTTGGGAGCGGAGTCTGGTGGGTGGGCAAAATGTACTTATGTTAGGAGCGGAGTCTGGTGGGTGGGCAAAATGTACTTATGTTAGGAGTGAGGTCTGGTTGGTGGGTGGACAAAATGTACTTATGTTAGGAGTGGGGTCTGGTGGGTGGACAAAATGTACTTATGTTGGGATTTGGGTCTGGTAGGTGGGTGGACAAAATGTACTTATGTTAGGAGTGGGGTCTGGTGGGTGGGTGGACAAAATGTACTTATGTTAGGAGTGGGGTCTGGTGGGTGGACAAAATGTACTTATGTTGGGATTTGGGTCTGGTAGGAGGGTAGACAAAATCTACTTGTTTTCAGAGTGGAGTCTTGTAGTGGGTGGGCGAAATGTACTTAAGTTGAAAGTCAAGCTTGGTGGGGGTGGGCAAAATGTACTTATGTTAGGAGTGGAGTCTGGTGGGTGTGTGGGCTAAAACCACCTAAAGAACCTCTATAGCAAAATGTACTTATGTTGGAATTGGGAGTCATTTCGTCGCCTCATAGAACACTGACAGAGCAGTTCAGTATTGGAACTATTAGTCCACAGGGTGGATTCTTCGTGGACATAGTCAGCCTTTCAGTTGAAATTACTACCAGGGGGAGAGACACAATCTTAGCACCACTAACTGTTATGCTGCTCAAGGGCTGATAGACTATCATAGGTATTGGTGGTGGTTGTGGTGGTTGTGGTGGTAGTGTTGTTGGTGGTGGGTGCCAGGAAATCCCTGCATTAGGACATCACTTAGGAGTTGACCAGTTACCCCCTGGTTCCCACGCTCCGTAGTTTCCAGTCCTGGCCACATGCTGATGTGTGAAGTAGTGAGACTACTGTGTAGTCACGACACTGTCCGGGACCTCTAAGTATGTAATTTATACTGAAATATAGCTTCATTTTACGCAGAGGGCTACCGCAAATACCAAACAGGCTGGTGGTTCTGATGGGTGTTATACCATTGCTGAATATTCTTGCTTACTGTAATTTGTTTTTCAAACCATGTGAAGTATGCACATTCCTGTACCCACCTACCCCTCCATCTTCGCATTAAAGAGCACCGTGCAACCTGGTTGTGCAGCGTGGAGAGGAACCCGGTAGTGACGTATTGATCAGTGTATCAGTTCACTTGAGGGTGTATGGGAGATGGGGGGTCAGGTGGGAGGGGGGGGGGGGAGGTGAGTGGGAGGGACTGACTGCTTGAGCCACACAACGCATGGCCAGAACGAGACAAGGATCTGTACACAAAAAGGATCTAAGACACAGGCGTTGTGACTCACCGAACAATGCAGTCGCCCAACATAGCACATGCATGGATTCTATCAGCACCAGTACTGACCCCATAGTGAAAGAACTCAACTGGACACAACCCTCACCTAGAAGTTACCACATTTAAACAACTGCTACTGATTATCATGCACATATATTCCAAACACGCAGGGAATTAACCTGGTGGGAGCACTCACTGATGTCCCTCCCAACATGTAATATAGCTACACCCTCCATAAATAAGGGATTCAATGTGCACCAGCAAATAATTTTAATTAGTCTTTGATAAAAAGAAGTAAGAGCAAATCAATGTGTGCCTTTGCGCCAGCAGATTTAAATTAGAAAGAGCGATAAAAAAGCACATTAGAAATGTATATGGTATTATTAACAATAATCAACAGGAAATGCACCTACACAAGAGAATAATCGCTGCCAACCTCGAGGGATTGAACTATACTTGGCATGTACAATATTTCTTTTACACCGAAATAACACAGGACCAAACAAAAATCAATAAAAAATTTAGATAATGAATTAGAGTAGCTTAAAAACTGACCGTTATTTTTTTCCAAAAAAACATTTCAGAAAATGCCTCATTTGAGACTTTCTTCGCCCGAACAAATTTTCTTTCTTTTTTACCTACTGGTGTCACATGTTGTAACCGCAATAATGCTCACTTCAACAGAGATGCACAGTCTGCACCCCAAATTGGATTTATGTTAACGCAACCGAATGCCACACTCAAAACGATACCATTTTGGATGCTTGAAATATATTCTCGGAGGCGCAATTGGTGAAAATAGTTCACATTGAGGGCACTAAAATTGTAACATAACACAGCAATAGAAACAATACTAGTCACATATATATCAGAAGCTTTTTTTGAGATCCTTTATGACATCAACATCACTCCTTACTGCAGCTGGACATTTGCCTGCACAAGCAAAGCTTAGCAAATCAAGTTTCAACCCCACCACAAATCAGCCAAGCCTTCACACAAACAGGCGTGTCCATGCATTCATTATACCTATATAGTACACGATAAAATTGCAAAATTCTTAGCTTTCTACAGAAAACCGAGAACATCCTCATCTCTAAGCTTCCGAGTCGTAGGTAAATGCTCGCTACTAAATCTACCAACATAATTCACGAAAAACACCCGGGAGAATCTTAAGAAAATAGCAGAAGTAAGAAGGGGGGAAAAAAAAGAACAAATTTACCATCAAGGCGCATGACAAGTATTTCCCCCCCCCTTACAATAATAAGACAACGGCCTGAATTAATTCATCAGTAACATGCATTATTTGATTGCCAATAATGAAAATTAGAAGGGGACCACCACAAATATATTCTCATGTCAATGTGCTATATAAGATTTACTTTTTGGCATATCCATATATGTATGTATGTATATATATATATAAGAAGTGTTCTCAACAGATCCCTGAAAAGCTGGATGGGCCGGCTGGTACACAGCTCCTGGCGGCGTTATTTTGCAGTATCGTAGCGCCACCTGGTGTGAGCGCGGGAAGGCTGAGGGGGGCGGCCTGGACTGGTAGCCCCGCACTGCGGGCACCGAAGGTGGTGGACGCGGAGAAAGATGCCGGTCGAGGCATCTGAAAACACCGGAAACAAACAACCACCGGAGAGGACCACCCACCGCCAGAAGCAGCAAGCGTGGTGCGGTGCTGGACGCGGAGACACGCCTGATATGTGGTCACGTGTCGTCGGTCAACTCACGTCGCTTGTGTGTGGTCCGTCATCAGCATGTTGAACACTACTCAGGATATTCATTACACCAGTGCATATAAAGCCTCATAGTTGTCGTTTGCAAAAGAATCCATTCTCATTCTATTATAGTTTGACCCAACTCAGTTGTGTGCGATTATTACTATTAGTAGTAGTAGTAGTGTTATTGTTAGTCATATTATTCATTTAGATCTTCCCATCAGAAAGTTGGACTTTTGAGTCCGACGACATGTAGAAGTTTACACAGTAAATACCCCCCCCCCCGGCCCCCCAACCCCAATCCCCACCCCAGGATGCGCATAATAGAAGATGGCTGTGCATTTAGCAGAGCAGGTAGCACCCTTGTTGCATGCTCTTCTGGTAGGAGTAGTAGGAGTAATACATCACTGTCGCTGCGGCTGTGGGCTGCTGTCGCTGCTGCTGGCATGGGTTTCCTATCAAATCGTTCCACCACAGAACAACAACAAAAACAACAGCAGCAGCAGCAACAACCAAACCCTCCCCTCCCCCTCCTCCAACAGCGACAGAAGCTGAAACGGCTGCCGTGACCTGTACGTCGTGTGTGTGAGAGTTCCGGTCGGCGTGTGTGTCGGCGTTCAGGCCGCCCGCTGCTGCACAGACCCGGAAGCGTCACTTATGTATATTGCACCAGACGCCAGGCGTGGCCCGTGCAAGAGGAGCGCCCGGACCGCCGGGACGCGGGACGCGCGCCGCTACCGGTGGCGCCACCACCGGCTATCTGCGCGTGCCCATGTTGATGCCGGGCCCGCTACGTCCGCCGGTCGGCTGCTGCTGCTGTTGTTGTTGCTGTTGTTGCTGTTGCTGTTGCTGCTGCGGGGTGACAGGCACCATTTCGAACTCGACCAGCAGCGGTAGGTGGTCGGAGGGGATGTGTGGGTGTGGACAGCCGAGAACCTTGTTCTCCTGGAACCAGTCCGAGTCAAGCGGGCCGAGAAGACCTAGTGGCCGCATGTAGTCGCGTGACGAGAAGATGTAGTCAAGGATGCCTTTGAAATCGAATCTGTCAAGAAATAAACACAGGAGAACCCAAAATGAACATATCGTAAGGAATTGGATACATTCTTTGTACACTGGCTTGTTTCAGTAATAATTGAGGTTTTGTTGTCATTTCTTGTTTATGGGTTGTAACTGTAGATTGCAAACAGTCAAGAGCCGGCTTTTTCTTTGCTCCCATTGCACCAACATCTGGACCCTTTCTCCCTGTCCCTGTACGCAAAGATCTAGCACACACTTTCGCAAAATGCTAGGTTGTGTTTTCGAAGGTGGCACCGAATAATATTTACCATAAAAATATTGTCTGGCATCAAACTGAAAATCTAAAAAGCGGGTTTGCATTCATATTAGGTAGAATGTCTCTTCAATGGACAACTTTGATTCCAGACCAATTTTGTCTTGAGAGCAGATGTACTGTCATCAGAAGGACAGGACAGTAAAATGAAACAAAAAAACAGCTTTCTTTGGATATGGTAGGTACAATGTCGCTGATTGTCAGGGTCGCTGAAGACAGATACTACTGTAAATCAAATGTGTTGACGCATATGATATAACATAGCTGTGACAAAAGTAGTATTACCATGTACAGTTTCAAGTAAAACTGATAATTCTAGGTACCCCACCCCCGCCCAACATCATGTTAAAAGAGGCAGATACAAAACAAAAAAGACACCCATAATGAAGCAAATAGCAAATTGATGGGTTAAAGAGTGCAGCTAATAATATAATTTAAGTGTCTTTCTCCAATCATTAAAAAAAAGTATTCAGCAGAAACATACACAAAATCAACCCAGAGACGCCAGACCTGTTTGCATACTTACGTGTAGTTGGTGTAGCCCATGATGCTCTTGTTGTAGGCCTGCGCGAGCTTGAAGCCATGCGCAAACACGTCCTTGTGCTCAGAGTTGCTCAGCTTCTGCAGGCACGAGTCGTAGCCCATCTCCTTGAAGTCCTCGTGGTTGGCGTGCACCTTGCCAGTCATTAAGTACTCGAGCACACCTGGAGGCCGACGGAACAACGCGGTTAGCACTGGGCAGTTATCGATCGATACCGGCCTCCGATGACGGGTATTGGTCGAGACGATGCAAGAGTTCAATCCGCAACCCACAGACCAGAGGCGCATATCATGGTGATAGATGTGCTGCTGCATGTGAAACTATAGTATATATATACTACCTTTAACCCATGCAATAATAATAATATGAAATTCAATTTTCTTATGAATTCAAAATTAATATGAAAGTGTACATTAGGCACAGAACATGCTATTAACAACCCATACATGGCAAAGCATCAGTGGAATGTGACGATGCATGTTGGCAGCGCCGATTAACAGAGGAGTAGTGATCGGAACAACCCTAAAACCTAACCACCATTCGGTATTATATATATATAATATTCATTATGTGAATGCAAACAAAGGAGGATGTCCTAATAATATACCAGTTTTCTGAACCTCTATATAGGGTCATTATTCATTACCAACCTATTCACATTAGTTCCCATAAATAACAAATATTATATTTAATATAATATAATCACTTGTATTTAATTGAAAATAAAATAATGTGCATCCCTCCTAAAAAAAAAAACACTCCTACATTGAATGCTAGTGCTCCACTGAGCAGCTCACACACCTGATTCAGGTAACGAGTTGAGGTCTCCGCACAGAATGAGTGGGATGTCATTGCAGTCCGGGATGCTGGAACGCGGCCGGAAACTTGTCCGCGTCTCCTCGATGATGTTCTTGAGTTCGGACATGAACATCATTGTCTGGATGAGCTTCACGTCACAGAACTCCGGGTCCCAGTGAATGTGGCACGTGGCCACCAGGACCGGCTGTCGGATGTGGGGCTCGGGCGGGAGGCCTGTCAGGGGTACAGAAAAATAACATAACAATTATTAACAGTTAGCGCCAATGAGACTCTGATGTGTGGCTCAGGTGGGAGGCCCATCAGGAGTACAGAAAAATAACATAATAATGATTAACAATTAGCACCAATGAGACGCAGATGTGGGGCTCAGGTGGGAGGTCCATCAGGAGTACAGAAAAATAACATAATAATGATTAACAATTAGCACCAATGAGACTCAGATGTGGGGCTCAGGTGGGACGCCTGTCAGGAGTACAGAAATATAACATAATATTGATCAACAATTAGCGCTAATGAGACATGGATGTGAGGCTCGGGTGGGAGGGAGGCCTGTCTGGAGTACAGAAAAATAACATAATAATGATCAACAGTTCACTAATGAGACTCGGATGTGGGGCTAGGGTGGGAGGCCCGTCAGGAGCAGAGAAAAACAAATTATAATGATTAACATTTAGCGCCAATGTGTAGCTCTAAACATTATATATCTGTTATATGTTTGTTATTGTTTTAAGTCCTGACAACATCTAAGGTCATAGCAGGATGGGTACAAACTTTTGACAGTCCACACTCATGCTGACTTAATAGTGCTGCCCCTCTGGAAGACCAGGCCACTGACACCATGACCCGATATCCCACACAGTCACATTATCCTGACACTGTGCTAATCAGTCCTTGTCCGATCCTATTAATGCTAAGCGCCAGGCTAGGTACCGACAAGTATCAATTTGATAAGTTATCGGTTTGACTTGGCTGGGAATCGAACTGCCAACTTTCCGCATGGGAAGGCTGCGCTCTACCGATACAGCCACCGGCGTCCAGTGATAACTGTTATAAATATCGGACTGGCGATGCTTAAAGCCCAATGCAATGGATATCACCGCAGACAATATCCTCCCAACACCTTTTACATACGCAATAATAAAACCTAATGTATGACTGTTGCTCTGAAGACCATCCCATAGCACTGACCATCCCATAGCCAGAGATATAAACAATCCCTGATAATGGGGAGATAAAGACCCCCCACCCTCCCCCTTTCCCACAGTCCACCACCCGGGTGTTGACTGCTTGGCTTTGTGCCTACTTTTCTTTCTCACCTCACCTCCGACTCTAATGAGGCGCATTGCAAGCTGCTTCAGTAATTGCTAACGCAGCTGACACATTTAACACACCGGCCCAGAGCTATGAGTGTACTCGGCGCACGGAGAGAGGTGGCTTCCACTGGTTCACGTCAACATTAGCACCAATTAATGCCTGCCACTTGCCTGCCACCTGCCACTTCCACCCCTAAAGGCTCGCCTACACTGCCCGACTATGGGGGATCATCCACATTTTTCAAAACTTCCACAGTCGTACAAATCACCCAACAGGGTGTAAAATCTTCCGATAATGACATGAGGATATATGTGAACTCTACTATAATAAATTGCAACTTATCTATATAATGGTAAATGGTAATATATAAAATCTAAAGGCATATGAGGGATATGTAGAGTTGGTAAACTATTACTCATGAGGGATAGAAATTGTATAGTAAAATAGTAGAGAGGAGGAGTGTCACTTCTTAGATACAGTCTTTGGAGGAGTTGCCTCACATACCCCCTCCCCCCAGGTGTTATTTATGGATCACTACACACCACAAGGCACTGTAGCCAGCATGACAAGGCCTTGGATACAAGAGATTGAACTCTGATTGGTGGATAGATAAATACCTGTTAGGGATTGGGAGATCAACCCATGTGACCACCACCATCTTGGATTCTAGAAACCTATATAAGATAATAAACCAGGGAGTCTCACTCTCCTACTTTTCACTCTTTCTCTACTTTCCTTCATTACCTGTATTGATTTCTCATTAGCTTGTCCACACCACTCACACCACCAGCCGGCAACTTTACAAGGGGGCTGTCAGTCAAGTATGACTTATCGTTCAATAAAATGTTTATATTTTTCCCCGCGAATTTTATGTTCTTTATTAAAATGTTGATATTTCATCAGTAAACTTATACTTTATAGGTGAAACCACATTTGCGCAAATGCAAGTTCCTGATTTTTTCTCAGTAAATTGTTTTTAATACAATAATAGATATCTAGATATTTATGAAGCAAACATCACATGGTATAAGACAATAATACATTAAAATTATATTTATGAGGTAAGCATCATATGGTAATGTGCTATATGTTTAGCCATGGTGGATATTTGGGTTGAGCTATGCGTTTGTTTCGTATTCAAAGCCTACTTAAGTAAATGCCATTGCCTAGTACATAACCACATAACCCCATTGTCTTCAGTTGAAATATTAATATATTTCTCATATGCTTACTCCCACCAGGAAAGAGTTAGGTGACTGGCATTCTACTTCACTGCAAAAAAAATATAACTTCCACATCTACATTTTGACTGAACGCGGTGGCTGATTCAGTAGAACACAGGCTTCCTGTACAGAAGGTCGGGAGTTCGAATTCCAGCCGAGTCAAACCAATGAAATTGATACTTGTTGGTACCTAGCCTGGTGCTCGGCATTAATAGGATACGGCAAGGACTGGTTAGCACAGTGTCAGGACAATGTGCCTGTGTGGGATATTAGGTCATAGTGCTGGTGGCCTGGTCTCCCATTGAGGCAGCACTATAAAGTCACCATGAGTGCGTATTGTCACAAGTTAGTAGCCATCCTAATATGACCTTAGATGTTGCAAGGACGTAAAACAACAAACACACTAGTCTACATTTTGCCAAACCTGACAGCATGATTAAAGTATCGCCTCCCCCCCCCCAACAAAAAAAAAACAGCTGATTTTAAAGCTGCATAGTCCGTTAAAAATGTCACATTTTTTAAACCAAAACGATTATCTTAAACTGATTCTACATGTCTAACTTAGATACTGGTGCACTTATCAAACATTTGTCGCCACACAGAAGGGAATACTGAGGCAATTCAATAGAATATGTTACTGCAGAAGACTATGGTGCATGCTTGCCAAAATTAATTTTGCATTGTTGCATTTCAAATATCTAAAAAGTTAGCCATTTAAAATAAAAGTTACTTTCAGCTAAAGTAAGGTACATTATAACGATAAACCTAATGTATTTATCTCAGAAAATGTCCATTATTGCTGGATGCTCCCGGAATAACCATAATTTCTCCACTGAGTACTGACGGCTCACCGGCAGCCCAGGCAGTGACGCAATAGGTAATGCATCCCCGTCTGAAGGTGCCGGGTTAGTACATATTTACATTAGGTTTCCCTACATATACGGAATCCTGAACAACCCTAATGCCAGGTACACACCTACCGTTCATCCGCACCCACCTACCGTTTACGATCTAAAACTGCCCGTTTCGCGCACAAAAGTCGTTAGGTGTGTGATACCCTAGCACATCTACCGATTGCGATTCGCGACTTAAAACTCAGTTTCAGGGCTAAAACATCTTGCTTGCGAATACGATTCGCGATTCGAAAAATGAATCGGCCCGTTCTCAGTCGTAAGGTCGTCGCGAGTTTTAGTGCGCGAATCGTAAACGGTAGGTGTGTACTTGGCATAAGCTGACGTTTGGTCAAAACCATCGGACTATGCAACTTTAAGTGTGCAACCAACATTTCTACATTGAACAAAACTGGCACTGTTTGAAATGTGCTATTTACACACTGAACCCAGACGGGCTGAGTTTGCTCTCGTTCATTTTCTGACTGAGACTGATACCTTTTCGCTTGGATATGCATGGGCGGGCTGGGAAGATCAGTGACTAACATTACCAGTTCGAGAAAGAAGTGAGCATCAAACCCCGTTAGCTACTTTGTATGCGGCCAGTCAAATGCGACGCTGTAAAAAAAAAAACATTTGGTGGGTGCTGTAAATCAAGACGTCTTGACACGTTAAAGTTGCATAGTCCGATGGCTTTGAGTTTCTGTCATTTTCTGAGATAAATACATTAAATTGATCATTATAAGCTACTTTACTTTAGGTTGAGGTAACTTTTACTTTAAATGGCTAACCTTGGAGATATTTGAAGTGACAACATGCCAAATTAATTTTGGCAAGCACGCCAAAACTCTGATGCCATACGCTTATGCAGTAAAAGGTTCTATTAAATTGACTCCCCATGCCCTTCTATGTGACAACAAATGCTTAATAACTGTACCAGTATCTAAGATAAATATGTAGAATCAAATCAAGGTAAGTGTTTTTGTTTTGAAAATTTGATGCTTCATCGGACTATGCAATTTTAAGTTATGTACAGCGAGTGACTCTTTATTAGGGACCAAGGTACAACTGCCGGCGGTCACGTGACCTGTGACGTAGCCCTTTGTCGTATGCTAGCGTTCGGGTACCCAGCTACGGATATGTTACAGGTGCAGTCAGAAGCGTTATATTAAACTGAAAACCTGCTGAACTGGTACAAGTCAAGAAAATGTATCACTTGTGTTTCCACCGTGACTGGCTTGCTTTTATCGTTGCATAGTCCGATGGTTTTGAGTCGCTAGAATTTTTCTGAGATAAAGATATTAAATTAATTATCATAATCTACCTTACTTTAGTTTGAAGTAACTATTATTTTTAATGACCAACTTCTGATGTATTTGAAGTGCAAACAGGGACAATTTATTTTGACATGCATGCCAAAACTGTAACACCATAGGCTTCTACAGTAACGGGTTCTATTAATTTGGCTCAGTATTCCCTTCTATGTGGCAAGAAATACTTAATAAGTGCATCAGTTAGATATGTAGAATCAAATTTAGGTAAGTATTTTGGTGATGAAAATTTGATACTTCCATCGGACTATGCAGCTCTAAAGATGTGGGTCACTTGACTTTACCCATTTATTTTAATGAAAGATCACATTTAGAATTAACTGTTTGAGCTCGAACAAAACCCAGTAGGTCGGGATTGGTCTGCCAAGCATTATTAGACTCTTACTCTTAGCACCCCATGGCTGTTATTAGTAAAACTTTCCGTGATGTCACACTGAGAAGGGAAGTGTGGACTTACACAGGTCATAAGGCATACCCAAAAATCTTCAAATTCACTTGTAAATGATAGTAGTGGTTGCACTAGTTTCCAAGTCTGAAATGCATATTATCCTACGTCACTGAGGACAGTTAATAGGGCTGAATGACCCTAGTAATAGCCACAGCTTGACCAGAAAGACCCACAGACCACGTTTGGACCCTAAATAACTACTCTAAAATAATGTTATTTTCAGCTATATAAATTATGCCTAGTAGTAGTAATTAATATTCGACTGTGATAATTGTGAATAAGTAAAGTTGCATTGGCAATGTTACGTTCTTTGTTTGTGTTTTACGTCCTAGCAACATCTAAGGTCATATCAGGATGGATACCCACTTGTAACAGCATGTACTCATAGCGACGTCATGCCCTTTTAAGCGAGATTATGACATCTTACCGTTCTCCCAAATGCCCTCTTTACACTCGAGGAGCGCTGCCAATCCGATGTTGTCCTTCGTCATGACGCGGTTCAGCATGTCGTGAGAGCCATCCGCACTCGCCATGGCGAGCTGGTTGAACTCGACCAGGTGCTCCTTGATGAGCGAGAATCTGCAGGAAACCAGGAGCACAGCCATCAGCTAGCATTCAGTCAAATAAATGTCAAAGCCCTGCAGCATCACAAAATTTCACAAAACATACAAGAACAAGGATGGGAAGGGGTGGAGTGGGGGGGGGGGGGGGGCTATGAAGTGCATGCATGTATGATGATAAACAGACGAGACATAAATGAATGTCGTCTGCTCCACTTACATTTCTGACATCTGCTGTTAGGCAAACAACAGACGACATTCATTTGAATAATACAACTTCCAGCTTTTATCATACAAATTATATTCCCGTCAGATGACTTTATGATGATGATGATGATGATGATGATGAGGAGGAGAGGAGGGGAGAGGAGGAGAGGAGGAGGAGGAGGAGAGGGGAGGAGGAAGGAGGAGGAGGAGGAGGAGAGGAGAGGAGGAGAGGAGGAGGAGGAGGAGAGGAGGAGGAGGGAGGAGGAGGAGAGGAGGAGGAGGAGGAGGAGGAGGAGGAGGAGGAGGAGGAGGAGGAGGAGGAGGAGGAGGAGGAGGAGGAGGAGGAGGAGGAGGAGGATGGCCGCCGCCAGAGGCAGGGGTGGGGGAGGGTGGGGGGGGGGGGGTGTTGGTTTTGCTGGGTATCGCACACAAGAGGGTTCAAACGGAGTTCTCAAGGCGTCTATTTTTACTGTACAAACACGGGCGCATAACAGCCGTCTAGGTATCCTTAAACCGAGGGTCACGGCCGGGGGAACCGCCAGGGGGCGCCACCTTCAACACCACTTTTAATCAGCCGCCGCGCAAATGTCAAAATAATGCACCTATCCGGTCTAGTAAGCATACCAAAATATGTGTAATTGGTTTCATCTCGTGAACAACCGGGTATAGACAGTTTGGTCAATTTACACGTGCCTGTACACACATTGCCATTATGTCTCCCACTCCCGACTCCTACCCTCCTCCCTCCCACACACAGACCCCCAACCTTTACTTTGCTTGTTGACGGGGAGTGGAGTGTTGTTGGGGGTTGGGGAGGGGAGGGGGGGGGGGAGGTATCCGGCTAATAGTAACAGTCGACAGGAGGCACCCACCCCATGCCCCGGGCACAATCAGTAGAGCTGACAGCTGGGGTTTGGCGAGTCTGTGCAGCAGTGGGCATCTGCCGGCAACGTAGAACATTATGCTATTACCGTAGCAGCAGAATAGAGATTATTATGGTTGGTTGTTGGAGCTTTACATCCTCACAACATCTAAGGTCATAGCAGGACGGGTACTAATTTGTGCCAGTGCGCACTGATTGCGACTTTATAGTGCTGCTCCACTGGGAGACCAGGTTGTTAGCATCATGACCTGATATCCCACTCAGTCACATGTTTCTGACACTGAGCCAACCAGTCCTTGCCCTATCCTAATAATGTCGAGCGCCTGGCTAGGAAGCGACAAGTATAAATTTTTAAGTCATTTGATCGAGTCGTCCAGGGTTCGAACCCATGGGTTCGAATCCTACCATCTACCAAAACGGGAGACGGATGCTCAACTCATTCAGTCATCCCGTCTGGTCAAGATGAGATTATTATGGTAAGAAAGAAGCGCGAGGGGACAGCGGCATTATCTGCTGTCATCATTAACATCTTCTTGGGGTTAAGTTTATTTTATTTATGTTTTATCTTCTAGCACCAGCTAAGGTTACACCAAGACGGGAACCGATTTGTGACAGTGCGTGCTGATTCCGACTTTATAGTGTTGCATCATAAGAATACAATGCTACCAGCATCATGACACGATATCCCACTCACTCACAATATTCCAACACTGAGCCAGCCAACCAGTTCACTTCACTATCCAAATAATGCCGAGTACCTGGTAAAGAGAACAGCAAATATCCATTGGGTAAGTATTTGGTTTGACTCGGCCGGGGATTGATCCCATGACCTCTCGCACAGGAAGCAGGCGGCTTTCCCCCTTTTAATGCTTCCCCACATGCATGAAGCTAATTCTCAAATGAACCGTCTAGGTGCACCTGTCTAGGTTAGCTCATGAACTGTGGACACGAGCACTTGGCTGTAAGTGTAATACGAGTGCATTACACGAGACCATGGAAAATCAACAATGGATTTTACATGACCCAAGTGATTTAGCTGCCGGGGGAAACTCCAGATGCATGTTACTTGGGAAGAAGTTTTCAAATTTCTCTAAATCTTGCCGGTTCAGCTGATTATTGAGAGACAGAAGCAGCTCAAGACATCATTTGAAGGCCATAAAGAGGACAATGTACTTTCCAAGAACAGGACACTTTCATGGATAAATTGTACAGATCTTTGCTCCCAGATTGATTGACTGACTGACCAATGATGATTTTATGCTGTATCAGCATCAAAGGTCATATTCACGGCAAAGAGGGTGTAGAATTTATTATCATTAGTTCAGGGTCCGTACACAAGTAGAGATATGGAATTCAAGGCTATTTCAAGGCTTTTCACGGCTGTTTTTGATAGGAATTCTAGACTATTTTCATTTGGATTTCAGGAAATAAACAACAATGGCAAATGATAATTTCAGAGTAATTTAGATCAGTGGGGACAGTTTAATGGAACTCAAGGCTTTTCAAGACTAATTACACAAAATAGGTTAAATTCAAGGCCTTGAAATGGGGTAAATGAAGACTTTTCAAGCCTTTCCAGGCTCCTTACGGACCTTGTTAGATTTTTCTTACTCTCTAGAACCTAAGGCAGTAAAATTCATGCCAACCGACATAGGTAAGAAAAGTTACAAGAGGTGATACAGTTTAGCTGTTCGTAGGGATTTTTAAAGTTTGTTCATGCTGTTACACTTGTAAAGATCTCCTATACCATTGTCGGCACAGAGATGAAATGATCCAACGAGAACACTATTATATTATTGCACTGAGGGAGCCTCACGTGAAGAGTGGACCCACCTGTGCCCTCGTACAGGACTAGTTCTGTACTGTCTGTGAAAGGGTTATGCAAAATAGTCTATCAAGCATTTAAAAAGTAAAGCTTGTTATATTTAACGACGCCTCTAGAGCACATTGATTTTCATACCATCGGCTATTGGACGTCTAACATATGGTCATTCTGACAAGTTTCTTTGAAGGAAACCTGCTGCTGCCACACAGGCTACTCTTTCCGATAATCAGCAAGGGGTCCTTTATATGCACTTTCCCACACACAGGACAGCACATACGATAGCCTTTGATGAACCATACATGCGTGTCATGGGAGGTCTTGCAACAAATAGAATCATCATGCATGGAGCGGTACTTGAACACACGTTTCTGAGCATCCTAATTATTGGGCTACATAGGCTCCCTGATGCTATCCACCTACTAACCACTACCTGTGTATGTAGCATTTCACCTGGTGAGAGGTGGGCGCAAACTCACTACACTTGCAAAGTTTACAATAACAAAAAGTGGGTTCGGCAGTAAGTAGTAACTCTCTCTATTTGCCAACTCCGCGGGCAATGAGCCAAGGTTCGACCAGGTAATGCCAATGATTACCTTCTCAACATTGTCCCTGCGTGTGGAAGAGCGAACATTTCAAATTACAACTTCCACATGCGCAGGGTCAGTCGGTGCCACTTTGCTTTCAAACTACACTCGGGAAAAACATAGCAATCATGCTTTTGTATTAAATTTCTAAAAACACAAAAAAAAACGTTATATAATTATATATACATATGTATATACTTTTTGTAGTTCATTGAATAATAACCAATAATAACAGATCAGTTTACCCATACTTCAGTTCTGTAACCTATGTGACAGTTTTAAGGGAGGAAGTTGGGGTTGGGGTTGGGGGGGTGGGGGGGAGGGGGGCTATTCTGGGCTGGGGCTGGGCTTGGGCTTGGGCTTGGGCTGTGGCTGGGGCTGGCCCTTCCCTCACCCCGCCCTCACCATAAAGCTAAGATTCCTTACACGCGGTATGCGGTATGCGAATGCGGCAAAAAATCGGAAAGCATCTAAGTCAATGGGGGTGATTCCTTAGGTCCGAATGCGAATGCGAATGCGAATGCGGCAACTCGATCGGTCCCTGTAGCGATCGGTGCGGCATGCGGCACGCGGTATGCGAATAGAAACGTCAGTCGCACTTGCCCATTAGTTTTAGACGAGGAGAGGCGACTGAGCATTCCGGAATGGTCACACACAAGGGTGCAGAGGGGAAACATATGGTAGTGGTGGTGATGGGGTTACGGTTTCACATACTGCGTAGAAGGAATCCTCCCATTCACATACCGCATGCCGCATACCGCGTGTAAGGAATCTTAGCTTTAATAAGGAGGGACTGGCGCTGTGTGTGACCTCGCATATGTCGACTCCAAGCTCTATCAATATCTTTCACTCCAGGCCCTATACTTAAAATGTCCCCTCGAACCTATAACCACGTGGTTCCTGGTGCATCAATCCTAGTAGAGCTCTCGCCCTACATTTGCTTCTGGGTTTCAATTAAATCGCGCTAAGAGTTCTCATACATTAAATAAAATGCCACTTCATGTGTGTATCTGTAGTAGAGTGCAGTACAGTATAACCCTGTTAAACCAAACTTGAATGGACCCTAGAAATTTGTTTGGATTAACCACTCATTGGTTTAACCGAGCTTTGGCTTTGACTTTGACTTTGAGTAAGTGTGTATTGCACATGTAATATACAATGTATGTGGACACGTTGATTATTGTTTTCTTATGTATATACAGTATAACCCTGTGAAACCAAGCTCGGCTAAACCAAACGATCGGTTAATCCAAACTTTTTGTTGGTGGCCCGGCAAAATACCACAATTTATCATATAAAAAAGTCGGTGGGGTCTCAGATGCCCGTATAACCACAAGAAAGGTTTAACCGTACCGGAAGTGGCCTGGGTCCGACAATTATGTTTGGATTAACCGATAGTTTGGATTAACCGACTTTGGTTTAACCAACTTTTTCATATGATAAATGGTTGTATTTTGCTGGGCCGCCGAAAAAAGTTTAGAATAACCGATCGTTTGGTTTAACCGTGCTTGGTTTAATGGGGTTAAACTGTAGTATGCTTTACCGTACCATATAGCATAGCCAGGGCCCGACTAGGAAGAGGTGTCTGCTACTTCTGTTGGATGGCGTATATATACAGTACCTCCTCTCTAAATCGACCGACTGTGGGACCGACTTTAAGTGTTCCATTTAGGGAGGTGGTCGGTTTAGAGTTATAATATCCTTACAATGGTATTGTTGGGACCCAAATAAAGCGATCGATATAGGGGAGTGGTCGATCTCTGGAGGGTTCGGTATAGAGAGGTTTTACTGTACAGTAAAACCTCTCTATATCGACCCACCATGGTCCATTTAGGGAGGTGGTCGGATTAGGGAGTTTTTTGTTTTTATCATTGTATGGGTGATCGTTTGGAACCCAAATAAAGTGATCGATATAGGGGCGGGCTCGATCTGTGAAGGTGGTCGGTTAGAGAGGTTTTACTGTATATATATATTTGGGGCAATAAGGACATATCTGTCTCCTGGCTTACTTTACGGTGCGGAAGAAGATGGCGCATCCGTCGACGTACTTCCGCTCCACTTCTTGCATGGTGCGCGCGCGAGACTTGGGCGAGAAGATCCCATCGTAGCCGTCCCGCTTTAGCTCGGGTAGAAAAAAGTTGTAGAATTGGTCGCCCTCCACTTCCTGTAGAAGAAAAATAAGACATTATCACCTGCTTTTCAAGGTGTTTTTTTTTGTGTTTGTGGTTTTTATTGGGGAGGGGAGGGGAGGGGATGGGGACTAACATTGGGGTATGATTAACACGCATCACTAATGACGTTTTTGGATTGTAGTGTTGCTGACGCAGGATGTATAAGGACTTACGCGCATATGAATTGATAGAAGTTCTCAGATACCATCGCATTATCTGAGTGTTCACTGAATGCATGTACAGGTTATGCCAGCACCAAACTTCGAACCTGATTAACCACTACACTAAATACACTTGATATATATTCGCAGAATAAACTAATGTGGTATAATTTATTACGCGAATATAAATAACAGATTGTCATACCACTATTATGTGTGCCTGCAGACAGCCCGCTGACTCTGCAGCTTAAACCGGACACTAGCGCCGCCACTGGCTGCTTTCGACATTCCACACTCCTGGACCTTACTCGTCGCCTGAAGTACATATGGACACGCTCCACTGGACTAACGACTTAATATGAATGCCCACCAAACCATACTGTGCAACACCACAGAGCAGAGAAGCCAGTAACTAAATTTTTACCACACAAAACTACACACAAATGACAGTGTTCTAAGGTTCCTGCCACCTATTCACCTAAAGCACCCGGACCAGATTGGATGGCCGAATGAGTTGAGCGTCCATCTCCCGTTTTGATAGATCGTGGGGCTCGAACCCTGGTCTAGTCAAACGAATGACATAAAAATTGATAATTGTCGCTTTCTAGCCAGGTGCTCGGCAAGGAAGGCAAGGACTGGTTGACTCAGTGTCAAGATAATGTGACTGAGTGGGAGTTTTACTTACTCCTGGTGCTGGTGGCCTGGTCTCCCACTGGGACAACACTATAAAGTCGCCATGAGTCCGCACTATCACAAGTCGGTACCTGGTACCCGTCCTGATCCAACCAACCAACCAACCAACCAACCAACCAACCAACCAACCAACCAACCAACCAACCAACCAACCAACCAACCAACCAACCAACCAACCAACCAACCAACCAACCAAACCAACCAACCAACCAACCAACCAACCACAACCAACCAACCAACCAACCCAACCAACAACCAACCAACCAACCAACCAACCAACCAACCAACCAACCAACCAACCAACCAACACAACCAACCAACCCAACCAACCAACCAACAACCAACCAACCAACCAACCAACCAACCAACCAACCAACCAACCAACCAACCAACCAACCAACCAACCAACCAACCAACCAACCAACCAACCAACCAACCAACCAACCAACCAACCAACCAACCAACCAACCAACCAACCAACCAACCAAACCAACCGGCACCCGCACTGTGGTTACTATACAGTCTAGCTAACATTCATTCCCTCATGTCGGAGGTCTTACTGCCTCTGGGTAATCTTAGCCGTGACCCCAAAACACTTTAAACCAGCAGGTCGTACGTAGAGAGTCACCGAATAGGCCATTTCCACCACTCACCCTCTGACATCAGCCAAAGATCTAATGTTCAGGTAGATCAAAGATTCACCTCGTATTTACAGTAGGGGTGAAAAACAACCCATTAGAAAAAGTAGTAGCGAAAGACTGGGTAAATAATATCTGAACATTAATTCTTAATTTAAGAAGCAAATTATAATCTTCACATACTATCTTCCTATTTACCCACACCTTTTTAGTTGAAAAATATAATAACGCATATAGTTTAATGGACTTTAAAAATTAAATCGACAGCATTCTTTGGTCACCATCTTGTGTTTTTGCATTCTCTCCCATTCCACCAACTCTGTGCTGATATAAGTAGCCATTTGATACCGGAACCAGGAATACCACTTCCTGTTCCATACTAAGGCAATTTTAGCCCGTATATAGACTACATTGTCATTCACGCCCACTCTGTGTTGGGGTGAATCCTTTATCAAGCACATGATTGGGTGCAGGAAAAAAACCCTGGAATTTTTGTTTAGGTTATCGTGGGGACACACAGCATCCCACTGAGTCACGAGAGGGATGCAAATAGTGTTATTTCAGGTGTTTCGGCGACCAGAAAAAAAACAATTAAAAAAACCAAACGGAATTCCGGTTTCGGCGGCCAGAAAACCCCCCCTGAGAAATCACATGCCTGCTTTATCTAATCTTCAGGTAGCAGCTCACTATGCAGCATGCACTGCGGAAAAGGTATAGCTCATAGAAAGGATGCCCACCACCAAACTGCCGTCTGGTGGCAGTGGCAAGAACTAATATTGAGGGAAGCAGCTCACTGCGCATGCTCCGCGGGAAAAGGTCTGCTAACTACGCCATAAAAGGAATTAAATCGCTACTCCGTAGATCCGGCATATGATGTAAACACCCGGTGATTCACCTCCAGCCGCCCCCCCCCCCCCCACCCCCCACACACACACCTCGAGGTTCATATGTAGCGCACACCAAACTGCGCCGCACTCCACTTCACAACAGTACCGAACGCGGTGGCCGAATCGGTAGAGTACAGCCCCCCCCCCCCCCCCCCCCCCCCCCCCCCCCCCCCCCCCCATGCGAAGGTCTGGAATTCAAATTCCCAGTCGAGTCAACTCAATGACTTACAAAATTGATACTTGTCGCTTCCTAGCCAGGCGCTCATCATTATTAGGAGAGGGCAAGGACTGGTTGGCTTGGTGTGACGATAATGTGACTGGGTGGGATATCAGGTCATGGTGCTGGCGGCCTGAATTCCCAGTGAGACAGCACTATGAGTGTGCACTGCCACAAGTCGGTACATGTACTGATATGACCTTAGATGTTGCCAGGATGTAAAACTCCAACAACCAACTCCACAACAGTCCTGACACATGTGTGTCAAGTACACTAGAACGAGGCGCAAAGCGGTCGGCGCTCATATGAAAGTGCCCATCTGCACACACAACACAAACAACGTAATCAAATACACACACTGTGAATTCGAAAACCCAGTTAAGCGGGCATTCCTTACACGCGGTATGCGGTATGCAGTATGCGAATGGCAGCATTCCTGATACCCCAGTCACACGAGGCCTGCGTTCGCTTTCGATCGATTCGCGACGTCAAAACGTCCTCCTTGCGCCCTCCCTACGCCCTCAATGAGTGCTGTCGGCGCGAAGACGCCAAGCTCCCGGCGTCCATTTCGGAAATTTTGGGCGCAAGGAGGTTGCTGCTGCTGCATGTGCAACCTCCTTACGCCCTGTTCCGGCGGCGCCATCCAAAATGGTTGGCGCCGCCCTGGCGCCACCCTGGCGCCGCCGCCCTGGGTTGGTACCAACACATGCGATGCTGCAGTCACCGTGTGGTCTGCTCCGACCTGGCGCCGACATGGCGCCGACATGGTGCCTAAAACCTATTTGAATCAATATATCGAATGGAACGCTGGGTGGTTGGCGCCCTTTTGGGCGTAGGGAGGTTGGCGGCGAACGCTGCCTCTCGTGTGACTGGGGTATTACACGCGGCATGCGGCACACGACTGGCTATATTCCTACCTTTATAATTACCAAATTATAGATAAGTATTCATATTTTTGTGGCTCTGGTAGCATTTTTACCAACCCAAACCCCCACCACCACCACTACCATGTTTCCCCTCAGCACCCTTGTGTGTGACCGTTCCGTAATGCTCAGTTGCCTCTCCTCGTTTAAAACTAATGAACAAGTGCGACTGACTGAACCCCACCACCACCACTACCATGTTTCCCCTCAGCACAAACGTGTCCGTAATTATCAGTCGCCTCCTCCGGCCTTAAACCTATGGACAAATGCGACTGATGGTTTTCCTCTCAGAAGCCTTGTGCGTGACCGTTCCGTAATGCTCAGTCGCCTCTCCTCGTCTATAACTAATGGACAAATGCGACTGATGGTTTTCTATTCGCACCCGCGTGCGGCATGCCGCACCGATCGCTAGAGGGACCGATCGGTTTGACGCATTCGCATTTGCATACCACGTGTAAGGAATGTAGTCCATTGACTTCAAGGCGTTTCGATTTTTTTGTCGCATTCGCATACCGCATGCCATGTGTAAGGAATGCACCCTTTAGGATGTAATGTCATTGATCCCTCGCACCCCCCCCCCCCACACACACACTCAACTCCCGGCCCCTTCCATTATATTCTATAGCCAGACATATATATCACAGACCAGTGAATAGGTGATGGATTAAATTTGCATAGTCCGATAGCTTTTGAATTTTTCCCTTATTATTATTATTATTATTATTATTATTATTATTATTATTATTATTATTATTATTATTATTATTATTACTATTGTAATTTTTTGTTTAAAAGAAAGATAAATATACCAGGTTGACAATTATAACCTACTATTCATTAAGTGCCTGTCACACTGTGGCGGATTGAGCAACGGACAGAACCGGACAATATTCTAGTCTGGTGTTATTCGGACTTGAAATGTATCGATTATGTAATGGACGGGTAACGGACGGTAACAGATAATAACCGCATAGGTCAGTCCGGCGCAATCCGTTACAAGTTTTGTGCATGCTCAAAACTTGTAACGGATCAGGCCGGATATCAACGGATATGCAACATACACAAACCAGACTTTCCCGGATATCAACAAACTTTGTTCGGTTTCTTTCCGTTTCCCCAATCTGGTGATGTGTGACAGAGCCTTTAGTCTGGAATAACTTTGATGAAAAATGGCTAACATTGGAGCAATTTGAATTGAAGGAACCCAAAATAATTTTGACAAGCTTGCCAAAACTCCTGTAGCTATGACCAGAATCTCCATTTCGTAATGGCTGTGATGTAAGCTGACCTACTAATACTGTAATAGGTATGCCAAGTGATTTTCAGAAATAGTTTTGAGTTCGATTTAATGGATTTCACCTGCTAGTATATTGGATTTGAAATAAAATGACACTTCATTTGTGAAAATCGCTCTAGTATTAAAGAAGATATGGACTTTTTTAGGCTGTTACTTAATTGGTCCCACCCAAAACTAAAAAGATAGCATTTTTGATGGACCCCCCCCCAAAATTAAACATAACCACCCTATCAGACTTCCTGTGTGTTTTCCTTCAAATCCATTGCATATTCAATGAGAATAAAAAGATCCAAGGGTATGCTGTGGGTACATTTCAAGATATAGATCTTCAAAGATGCACGAAATAACAATTTCCTTAATTTCACCAATTTCCAAATTTCCCTTTGGACCACTTTTCAGGGTTACATATGCTTTGGAAAAGCTTTAAAAAATATTTTTTAAATGGTCCAGAGCTCAATTTGACAAGTGATAAAATCTGGTAAAAGGAAAGGCCCAACTTTGAGCAGGCTTAAAATGGTACAGAAAAGGACCCATACAAGATAATTGCATGACATTTTCAGGCTGTACTATCTTAAATATGCTCTTTCTGTTTACATTATATACAATACAATTTGACATATGTGAATGTTTAAAAAAAAAAAGTGTTCACACCCTGTGTGTGGGCAGTGTGTTTATGGAGCAGTCAGCCTTACACTAATTAATACAAGACAACACTGGCACATTGCATAACAACTTTAGCATTCAATTATTAAGTAGAGCCAACATTTATTTTGTCTCACATTGGCACCTTCACGCCGTGCATTGCTAAGAGTCATGAACATTTTTTTTTTTTTAAATAGAAAGAAATTCTTTATTTTCATGTAAAAACCTAAGTTATCCATTATTCGGTTCAGAAATGGTGGTTAATTGAACATTTTAAATTAAAATTTAAAATAGATAGACAAAGAATTTATTCAAGAACAGAACATGAATCTATGGCCTGTAGTATTGGCAACAAAATGATACGATTGGCATGATGATGCTATCTCTGGTGAATGGGTGCCTCAGGTTTGAAGTAGCAGTGTAAAATTTCATGCATAAGTTAGTTGAAACAAAAGGTGAATTTCTACATAAATGGACTTGACAAAGCATTGGTTTTCTTTAGCTGAGCAAAGACATATCATAATGTGGATGGTACTACTAGAAAGAAGAAATATAAAGCTTTATTGTGGTTTTAATTTGATTTCAATTGGTGAACAACTTAGAACACACCAACAGATTGAAAATGATGAATTTTAAGGCTCCACAAACAGATTATTGGTGGATTGGCAAGGCACTTAGGATACCTACTACTATTGTAGGTAGACTCCTGGAACCTGTCTAAGCTACACATGGTTCCTAAAATGAGGGCTAGGCTAATAAGGGCATAAGATTGACCTAATTTGTTAGTGGTGTCCCTGCCTTGGGACAGGTCAATGGAATTCAAGGCTTTTCAAGACCAATGACCAAAAATAGGTTAAATTCAAGGCTTTTCAAGGCCTTGAAATGGGGCAAATATGAAGTTCAAGACTTGTCAAGACTTTCCAGGCCCCGTACAGACCCTGGAAATGTGTTGGTCAGATGGATACACAAAATCCTATTCATTTAAATTCATTGTAGGATTGTTGCTCTCCTTCCACCACCACCACCCCTCCCCCCTCCCAACAAACAGTATTTTTTATTAATGCTAACTCCTCTGCGTGACACTGACCAGTCGAGTTGAGTGAGTGCATGGCGACCAGGGTCAACCAAATGACAATAAAGAGAAACAAACAAAAATCTGACACTACTCCCCGACATCGCCGGGTCAGTCAGCTCTGGGAGTGTTTGTGTCCAGTGTGTGTGGGGAGGGGGGAGGGGGGAGGGGAGGGGGAGGGGAGGGGGAAGGGGGGGGGGGCGGGAGGAGAGGGGAGAAGGGCGGCAGAGAGAGGGGAGGGGAGGGGGAGGGGAGAGGAGAGGGGAGAGGGGGGAGGGCAGAGGAGAGGGGAGAGGGGGGGAGGGGAGGGGGAGGGAGGGAGAGGAGAAGGGAGAGGGGAGAGGGGAGAGGGGGGAGGGGAGAGGGGGGAGGGGGGAGGGGAGAGGGGAGAGGGGGAGAGGGGAGGAGGAAGGGAGGAGGCACTCACCCAACACAGACTGCTTCAAGAACATTCAACAACAGATCTGTTTTCTGAAGGAGGAGTGGGGGTTTACGTCCTAACAACCTCTAAGGCCATACAAGGTCGGGTATCTTATTGTGACGGCGCGCAGTCTTGGGTCACTTCATAGTGCTACCTCACTGGAATACCGTGCTGCCAGCACCATAACTAGGTATAGGACACACAGTCACACTGCGGTGACTCTGGGTACCAAGGACCAAGTAAGGTAGTGACAAGTATCACTCTTGTTATGTATTTGGGACGACTCTTCTGGGCATTAATCCCATGACCTCTCGGAAAGGATTGGTGGGTTGGTTGTTGGCGTTTTACAACCTGGCAACATATAAGATCATATCAGGACAGGTACCGAATTGTGACACTGACAGTGTGCGCCCATGACGACTTTATGGTGCTGCCCCACTGGGAGGCCAGGCTGCCAGCACCATGACCTGATATCCCACTCAGTCACATCATCCTGAAACTGAACCAACCAGTCGTTGCCCTATCCTAATAATGCCGAGTTCCTGGCTATAAAGCGACAAGTATAAATTCTTACGTCATTGGTTTGACTCAACCAGGGTGCGAACCCATGGGTTCAAATCCCACAATCTACCATAACTGGAGACGGACGCTCAACTCATGTGTCCATCCCGTCTGGTCAGTTAAAGTGAAAACATGCCAAAATAACCTGTACTTGCACACTAAAATGCTAGATAATTGGGGACCTTTCATGAGCCATTTCTCTCGCTATACACTAGGTGGCAGCACCCGTTCCCGGTCCAAGTCGGCCATCATGGTTGGAGAGAATGGTGTAGGTGTGTGTGTGTTGGTGGTGTAGGTGTGTGGTGTGTGGTGGGTGGTGGTGGTGTGTCATGGGGTTTTAGGGGTGTGGTGGGGGTTTAGGGGTGTGGTAGGGGTTTAGCAATATGGTGTGGGTGTAGAAGGGTGGTGTAGGGTGGTGGTGGTGTAGGGGTGTGGTGGGGGTGTAGGTATATATTTGGGGTGTAGGGGTGTGTTGGGGATGTAGGTGTATGGTGGGGGTGTAGGGGTGTGGTGGGGGTATGGTGTGTGTGGTGGTGGGTATGTGGTGTGTGGTGGGGTGTATGGGGTATAGGTGTGTCTGGTGGGGTGTGTCGTGGGGGTTTAGGGCTGTGGTGGGGGTGTAGGTGTGTGGTGGGGGTTTAGGGATGCTAAAGATTGTGAGGTGCCACTCTGCAAGACACCCCTACACCTCCACCAAACCATCTACACCCACACCACACACAGCTACACCCCACCACATCCCAACACCCCCACCACACCATACACCCCACCAACACCCCTAAATCCCCCATACACCCCACCAACACACATCAACCACCACACACACACTACACCCCCACTACATCCCTAAGCCCCCACCACACAAATACACCCCACCACACCCATGTACCCCACCAAACACACCATACCATACCCACTCATCCTCCACCCCCACCAAACCCCTTAAATCCATACCCACCCCCACCACACACACCAAAATGCTCACCACACCCCTACACCCCCAACACGCAAACATATGCCCCCACCACCCACCAACCATACACACCTACACCCCAACCACACCCATCCCACCACACACCCCTACACAAACATACGCCCGCACCATACATGCCTACATCCCTCAAACCCCAACTCCACCCCCCTCTTATTTACACACACTTGATAGTAGAAGGAACTGCTTCTATCCAACCAAAGCATTACAGAGACCGGCATGGTGCACCATCTGACGAGAGAGTCATGCAAACTGAAAGCTCCCCATTACTTTGTATAGGCCTTGTTTACCTATTTTAAAGCATATTGGCATAACGCAGGAGCACCAAACTGCAATGAATGGTTAATGGGTGCACCAGGATTAAATGATTCCATTGGAGTACGCAGTGTTAATATTACTGTCGTTCGCCAGCATCGTTAAAGAAGGGAGCACTGGCCAATTTAATAGACCCTGTTGCTATAGAAGCCTATAGTATCAGAGTTCTGGCAAGCTTGCCAAAATTAATTTTGCATGGTTGCACTTCAAATATCTCCAAAGTTAGCCATTTAAAATAAAAGTTACGTTAAACTAAAGTAAGGTAGATTATAACAATCAATTCAATATATTTATCTCAGAAACTGACGGGAACTCAAAACCATCGGACTATGTAACTTTAATCTATGGGTACAGACGCAGTAAGTCGTGCGACCACCCAGCCTGGCTGCATGGCAGCCCGGGCTAACCTACTCCAAATAAGGCCCTCCTTATCCGCCAGTGCCAACTGACCAGTGCCCTTAGTACTACAGGGCCTAATGATAGTATCCTGCTTGATTCACCACAAACCAGGGGTGGAAATGGTATCCGGCAAAAAAAACCATGGAGCTTGGGCTGAGGCCTTAGCGCCACCTAGCAGGTTCTGGCAGAACCAACGTGGAATTCCCACCAAAAAGCGGATATTCCCCCATAAGATTAGCACTGTCTGGAAATCGTGGGGAAAATGCCAGAAGTCAGGTTTATTTCAACTGTCGTTATTGTGACTATTATCGCCCATGCCAAAATCTTTCTTGTTTGGGTTTTATGTCTTAGCAAAATCTAAGATATAGCAATATGAGATTCGAAATAACTAATTGCTGCCATATAGAGTAAAACCTCTCTAACCGACAACGTTCACAGATCGACCACTCCCTATATCAATTGCTTTATTTGGGTCCCAACCATACCATTGTAACCATATTCAAACTCCCTAAACCGACCACTTCTCTAAATGGACCACTTAAAGTCGGTCCTAAGGTCGGTCGATTTCGAGAGGTTTTACTGTATATTGGCATTTTGTAAAGTTAATCGGTGAATATAAAAAGAAAATCGTGGACATCTGCAAAATCGCGGTGACCTTTCACCCCAGATAAAGCAGCAAGCCACAAGCTACAAATCGCCACACTCCCAACCAGCAACCCCGTGCAGCGCTATACACGTGACACAAACAGATGAATGTATGCCGTGCCACTCCTCTTGGGGCAATGTCAAACAACAGAGGTTACTACTGCTACTACTGCGCCATAACCACACGAAGCAGAGTGTGAAGGACCAGGGACCAATGACCGTCGCAGTTCACGAGATATTACACATGTACACCGCTATTAGTGATTAGCATATTGGTTGGTTGGGTGGGTGGTTTGTTTGCTTGTTGTTTTACGTCCTAGCACCATCTAAGGTCATATCAGGACGGGTACCGACTTGTGACAGTGCGCACTCATGGCGACTTTATAGTGCTGCCTCCACCAGCTCCCCCGACAAGCCAGGCTATCCCACTCAGTCACATTATCCCAACACTGAGCCAACCAGTCCTTGCCCAATCCTAATAATGCCTAGCACCTGGCTAGGAAGCGACAAGTATCAATTTCTAAGTCATTGGTTTGACTCGACTTTATAGTGCTGCCCCACTAGGAAATCAGGCCGCCACCACCATAACCCAATATCCCACTCAGTTACATTATCCTGACACTGAGTGAACCAGTCCTTGCCCTATCCTATTAATGTTGAGCACCAGGCTAGGATGCGACAAGTATCAATTTGTAACTCATTGGCTTGACTCGACCGGGAACCGAACTCCCGATCTCCCGCACGTGAGGCCTGTGCTCTACCGATTCGGCAACCGGGCCCGGTGACAGCGAGCTAGAGGGAAAAGAAGGAGAGAGAGGGAGAGCGAGGGAGAGGGAGAGAGGGAGAAAGGGGGAGGGAGAAAGGGGGAGGGAGAAAGGGGGAGGGAGAGAGGCAGGGAGGGAGAGAGGGAGAGAGGGAGAGAGGGAGAGAGGGAGAGAGGGAGAGGGAGAGAGGGAGAGGTGACGAAGGACGGGCTGGAGGGAGGGATGGGAAGAGGGAGAGTAGGGAAGAGGGAGAGAACGGAAGCGGAAGAAGGAGAGATGGGGAGACAGAGAGAGGGGGGAGAGGAGAAAGGGGGAGAGAGGGAGAATGCCTTTCGAATATCTTTATATTTCGTTCAAGCAAATGTGCGATCTTTTCTCGACAAGGACGCCCTGTGTACCTACTCATGGCCGCATCCACCTGGCGGGGCTGGTGTCCGCTGTCCCGGACATCAGGGTCCATGTACGGATACACACACACAGACACACACACACACACGCGCGCACACGTTGGCGAGGGTCCGGTGACTGACCGTGGCGGTCACGACGTCCTGTCGATTACTACTGACGTCACGCGGGAGGCTGGACGGATGCCCGGGCGACGACGGCACAGACCGGCACCGCCCCATCCTTCCCAATCCCCATTCCCCCCCCCCCCCCCCCCCCCCCCCCCCGAGCGAGGTCCGTCACTTGTAACTCTCTCCCCTGCCCGCCCTCCAGCTAACCACAGCACCCCCACCCCCAAGACAGCTCACCACCCCACCCACCCTCAAGCACCCCCCCCCCCCCCTCATGTCCCCCGATCCTAACTGACCATGGCTATTCCCATTCCCAGGCACACCACCTCCAAGTAGTTCCCCAGGTACAGTTCCCTAAAGTACAGTTCCCCAAGTACAGTACCCCAAAGTACAATTCCCCAAGTACAGTTCCTAGGCACATTTCCCCAGTACATTTCTTGGTAGAGCGCAGGCTTCTCGTGCGGACGGTCGGGAGTTCGAATCCCAGCCCAGTCAAACACCAACATATAAAAAAAAAATTGATATGTTGCTACCTAGCCTGGCGCTCGGCGTTAATCGGACAGGACAAGGACTGGTTAGCACAGTATCAGGATAATGTGACTCTGTAGGATATTGGGTCTTGGTGATGACGGTCTGGTCTCCCAGTGGGGCAGCACTATGAGGTCGCCATGAGTGCACACTGTCACAAGTTGGTACCCGTCCTGACGACCTGAGATGTTGCTATGACGTAAATCAACAACAAACACACACAGGTACCCCCCAGCATCCAGGCACAGGACCCCCTTGCTCCCCAGTCTCCACCAACCGACTACAACCGAAGACAATGTACGACAAGATGGGGCCACTCAGCGCTTTCGTATAGGAATTCCTGAAATAATGACGCAGTAGCGCCATCCCATGGCAAACAAGGTGCATTGTCTTTGATCAGTTATATTAGCTCCCTTACTCATAATCACAAATTTTATTTATGTATGGCACAGATTAAAGTGCTTAAACTAAAGTATGGTTGAACTTTACTATACTATAATATACTTTTCATTATTAATATTAAGAGATAATACACTATAATTGTTGTACATTGTCTTTGATGGTACAGCAGTCAGGGTGATCTAGGGAACCTGTCCCCTTGTTTCAATGGTACAGCAGTCAGGCTGGGCATGGGGACCTGCCCCCTTGTTTCAATGGTACAGCAGTCAGGCTGGGCATGGGGACCTGCCCCCGTGTTTCAATGGTACAACAGTCAGGCTGGGCATGGGGACCTGTCCAATTACCATGTTTGCTGTATTTCACGGGAAAGCACTGAGTAGCGCATCTTGTCATACATTGTCTTTGCTACAACCCCCGCCCCTCCTCCTGAGGATTCACCAGGAGCCCCCCCCCCCCTCCCCCGTTATCCTACGACGCCCATCCGCCCCAACCCCACCCCACATCGTTCCTTTGTACCCTGCCTAACGCCCCCCCCCCCCGCACCCCCCCCACCCCCACCCCCCACACACACTTTGATGGTCTCGGTGTGACGAGGTTCAAACCCATGTGGCACAATCAAACAAAAGCACACATAACGAACATTCAATTAAAGTTGCATAAACCTTTTATAATTTTTGTTCGAAGTAACTTTTGTGGTAATTGACAAACTTTGGAGATATTTGGAGTGCAAGCAAACAAAGTACAGTAACACCTCTCTAATCGAACACCTCCACAGATCGACCACTCACCTATATTGATCGCTTTATTTAGGTCCCAAACGATACCATTGTACAAATTAAAAAAACTCCCTAAACCGACCACCTCCCTAAATGGACCATTTAAAGTCGATCCCATGGTCGGTCGATTTTACTGTACAGTATAACCTCTCTAACCGACCACCTCCACAGATCGATGACACCGCTATATCAACCGCTTTATTTGCGTCCCAACAATACCATTGTAACCATATTCTAACTCCCCAAACCAACCACCTGCCTATATGGACCATTCAAAGTCGGTCCCATGGTCTGTCCATTTAAAGAGGTTTCACTGTAATCGTGTGTGCACACCAGTTGAACACCATTGCTACGTGACCAGACGGGATCGCCGAATGAGTTAAACTTAGAGAGCCCGTCTCCCATGCTGGTAGATCGTGGGTTCGAACCATGGTCGAGTCAAACCAATGACTTAAAAATTGATACTCGTCGCTTCATAGCCTGGTGTTCGGCATTATTAGGATAAGACAAGGACTGGTTAGTTCAGTGTCAGGATAATGTGACTGAGTGGGATATCGGGTCATGGTGCCAGCGGCCTGGTTTCCCAGGGGGACAGCACTATAAAGTTGCCATGAGTGCGCAGTGTCACAAGTCGGTACCCGTCCTGATATGACCTTAAATGTTGCTAGGATGTAAATCAAACAAACAAACAAACCATTGCTACGTTAACTAGGTCATGTCACCATCAGTTGAAATCAGGCTTAATGTAATAGCCCGAAGACCTACCAGCACCAGCACCTAAGTTAGATATGCAGGATCAAATCTAGATAAGGGTTATGGTTATTAAAAATATTTTGCTTTCATCGGATTATGCATCTTTAATAAACCTCGTGAATAAACAATTAAATGCAGTCATATCCTCTATTTTCAAAGAAACATTTGTTTTATTTTTACAAGTAATGCTGCCTGTTCAAAGCTATTTTTGTATCATCCCTGTCATCCGCCCACAAAAAAAAAAGAGAAAAAAAAGATGTTTCTTTGGCGTCCCTGCCTATGGCCTGAGTCATAGATTCCGATGCAATGTTTCATCTTTCTTAAGACACCAGTTTTTAAATGCCCCTTCTGTTTTTGTTATGCTTATCTTACGAACCCCTCCCACCACATGTAGAGTGTGGATTCTTTAAGTTACCTTAGCATGTTTCCACTTTAAATATCTTCATAAGTTAATACTTTAACGGACACAAATATTTCAAACAAAGTTGGTTGGTTGTTGGAATTTTATGTCCTGGCAACATCTAAGGTTATATCAGGATGGGTACTGAGTTGTGACAGTGTGCACTCATGACAATGTTACAGTGCTGCCAAACTGGGAAATCAGGCCGCCAGCACCATGACATAATATCCCATTCAGTCGCCTTATCATGACACTGAGCTAACCAGTAATTGCCCTATCCTATTAATGCCAAGCACTAGGCTAGGAAGCGACATGTATCATTGGCTTGACTCGACTGGGAATCAAGCTACCAATCTCCCGCACGGGAGGCCTGCGCTCTACCGATTCAGTCACCGAGCCTGGTCACAAACAAAGTAAAGTAGATGATCAACCTCTTTACCTCAAAGATGTGGCAACAAGTTCAGACCATTGGCTCATGCAACTTTAATTCGTGCTCAGGGCCCGCTGTCTCTCATAGGTTTGCCTCAGTGTTGTCATTGTATGTGGATTGCGCCGATCCATATTTAATAACCCACCACCCACACCCACACCCACTCACCGTCCGCCGGCCAGGTGAGACTCCAGGTGCAATTAAGTCACACTCGATGCTCTGATGAGGTCCTCCAGGTGATGTATGTCTGCACACACACACACACACACCGACTATCACTGTCGAACATCAACCGAGGCAACCTCCAGCTTGCACATGCAACACAGTGTTACACAACCATGTGAGACTTGGCTTTAAAAGTGGACTAACCTCGGCAACACACCAGTATTAACTATTATACATAACAGTTGCATAGTCCGATGGTTCTGAGTTTCTGTCATTTTCTGAGATACATAAATCAGGTTGATTGCTATAATCTAATTTACTTTTGTTTGAAGTAACTTTTGTTTAAAATGGCTAACTTTTGAGATATTTGAAGTGCAAACATGCTAAATTAATTTGGGCAAGCATGCCAAAACTGACACCATAGGCTTCTGCAGTAACATTGCCTCAGTAAGCCCTTCTGTGTGGCGACAAATGTTCAATAAGTGCATCAGTATCTAGGTTAGATATGAAAAAATCAAATCTTAATAATTGTTTTGGTTTTGAAAATGTTATGTTTTCATCGGACTATGCAGCTTTAACATGAATTTGTTTAGGGACTTTCTATTTGTTGACAGTTATTGATAGCTTAATGTATCTAGACGGGGGAAGTGGAGCTGTGGCTATTCGGGTTAGTTAAAGCGGCATAGTCTGATAAAAACATCACATTTCATAAACTAAAACAATTATCTAGGTTTGACTGAACATATCTAACTTAGAAACAGGTGCATATATTAAGAACTACTTGCTCAATGGAAAGGAATACCAAGTCAATTTAATAGAACCGGTTACTGCTGAAGTAGAGGTAGGATCACAAACTCACAAAAATCACTGATGAAAGTTCAGAAATGTCAGCAAATATAGAGTTTAACAAGCATTTTAAACAAATTTCAAGCATTTTAATACAAATTTCAGGACTTCCCAGGCCTGCAATCCTGAATTATCAAATTCCAGGACTTCCCAGGCCTGCAATCCTGAATTATCAAATTCCAAGACTTTCCAGGCCTGCAATCCTGAATTATCAAATTCCAGGACTTCCCAGGCCTGCAATCCTGAATTATCAAATTCCAGGACCTTCCGGCCTGCAATCCTGAATTATCAAATTCCAGGACTTCCCAGGCCTGCAATCCTGAATTATCAAATTCCAGGACTTTCCAGGCCTGCAATCGAATTATCAAATTCCAGGACTTTCCAGGCCTGCAATCCTGAATTACCAAATTCCAGGACTTCCCAGGCCTGCAATCCTGAATTATCAAATTCCAGGACCTTCCGGCCTGCAATCCTGAATTATCAAATTCCAGGACTTCCCAGGCCTGCAATCCTGAATTATCAAATTCCAGGACTTTCCAGGCCTGCAATCCTGAATTATCAAATTCCAGGACTTCCCAGGCCTGCAATCCTGAATTATCAAATTCCAGGACTTTCCAAGTTTTCAAGGACCCGTACGAACCCTGAGTGACCTATAAACTGAACAATATCTCGATCAATCTGTGTGAGTGCATCCTAGACAGAATCACTCGACTAGATGGTTTCACTCAGGTAGGTCATCAGTGTTGACTGACACTAATGGTCACAGCCTGACCCCCAATGTCTCCATCCCTGACAAGTATACATACATTAGGCCATAAATGACTCCCAGAGAACATTTACATTTCCAAAACACACATTACCGGACGCGGTGGCCGAATCGGTAGAGTGCGGGCCACGCGTGTGGAAGGTTGGGAGTTTGTGTCCCGGTTGAGTCAAACCAATGACTTATTAAATTGATATTTGTCACTTTCTAGCCTGCCGCTTGCCATTAATAGGATAGGGCAAGGACTGGTTAGCTCAGTCAGGATAATGTGGGATAGCGGGTCATGGTGCTGGTGGCCTGATTTCCCACTCAGGAAGCACTATAAAGTCACCATGAGTCTGCACTGTCACAAGTCGGTACCTGTCCTGATATGACCTTAGATGTTGCCAGGATTTAAAACTCCAACAACCAACCATCCAAACTACACAAAGTACTTCGGTCATAATAACCACAAAAATGTACACAATTATCTAGGTCAGTTTAGTGCACCCATGCTGCATAATCTGATGGTTCTGAGTTTCTGCCATATTTAACAAATAAATATATTAGGTGGACTCTTATAATCTACTATATTTGAGTTAGAAGTAACTTTTATTATAAATGGTTGTAAGTTGATTACTGGGACAGACTAAAATTCCTCAAAATCTACTCCATTGAACGATATCAAATTATATACACCTGGAAAATGATTGACAGCTAAGTACCAAACAATGGCATAACAATGTATCATTCAAAAAGATATAGTAGACTTGGTATGATACCAGCAATAAATACAAAAGCCTCACAGTCAACAAGAATACTGCGGGAAGTAAGTTTTTTTCTCCGAGGAGTACAGCTCTTCAATACAATGCCAGCTTACATTAGAAATCAATCAAACTGCAGTGTACAATCATTCAAAAGGCAGCTTGACAATACCAGATGAACCACAGATCCCAGGATACACCCAGCTAACGCCAGCAGATTCAAACTCATTACTGCACATGACAAAACTGAACAGAGCATCCTCACCACATGTGGTGGGCCCCGCTGGTGAAGTCTCCGACTTGGCCTGAACATATAGCTCAAACACTCTAATCCAAATCATGGCTAACTTTAGAAATATTTGAAATAGGATAATAAATAATAAATTTGGTGTGCACACCGAAATGCTGGACATCATAGGGGTGGATGACATGAGGCAGGGACAGGTTCTATTAAACTGACTTTTAAAGTTGCATAGTCTGATGGTTTTGAATTTCTGTATTTTTTCTGAGATAAATATATTAGATCGATCAGCAGTTTCTACTTTACACTAGTTCAAAGTTACTTTTATTTTAAATGGGGACATTTTGAGATATTTTGAGTGCAAACATGGAAAATTAGTTTTGGCCAGCTTGCCAAAACTCTGACACCATAGACTTCTGCAGTAACAGGTTCTGTTAAATTGACTCAGTATTACCTTCTATGCAGAAACAAATGCTTAATAAGTGCATCGGTATCTAAGTTAGATATGTCAAATCAAATCTAGATAATTGGTTTGGTTTTGAAAATTTGATATTTCATCGGACTATGCAGCTTTAATATTCCTTCTATGCAGCAGTACACCAGCATTCAAGTTGGATATGTAGGATCAAATCAAAGCAAGTGCTTTGCTTTAGAAAATTCTATGGTTTCATTGAACTATCTAACTTTAACTAAACCTGACGAGCCGACACTTAAAGCTGCATAGTCCGATGAAGCATCAAGTTTTCAAAATCAAAACAATTATCTAGATTTGATTCTACATATCTAACTTAGATACTGATGCACTTATTAAGTATGTATTGCCACATAGAAGGGAACACTGAGTTAATTTAACAGAACCTGTTACTGCAGAAGCCTATGGTATCAGAGTTTTGGCGTGCTTGTCAAAATTATTTTCACATGTTTGAATTTCAACTATCTTCAAAGGTAGCCATTTCAATTAAAAGTTACTTCAAACTAAAGTAAGGTAGATTATAATGATCAATTTAATATAGTCATCTCAGAAAAATGTCAGAAACTCAAAACCATCGGACTATGCGACTTTAACCACCAGACTGGACAGCATGGCCGAATTGGCAAGAGCACTGGCTGGCTTCCTGTGCAGTCATGGGTTCGAACCCAACTGATTCAAAGCAATAACGTACTAAATTGATACTAGACGCTACCTAACCTGGTGCTCGGCATTAAGCCAAATAAAAGACACAAGTTGGTGATCACACAAATTAGGATCAGGCAGCCGGTTTAAATCTGTTAATTGTTTGTTTTCAGTATTTAAAAAAGAAATATTGGACCACACTAGACTGATAACTATGTATTACGTCTGGCGTATGATGTAGATGTAACATGTAATAATGCTGCACAGATTGCGTGCTTACGAAAGTTGAATTGCTGCTAGCCCGACACATTTTTAACAGTCTTTAAAAAAAAAAAATTTAATGATGGGTGGGCGATTTTTCAGGCACTGGCGCAGATAATCACCATTTTTGTGTGTGGTCTTATTACAATAGGGCAGTATTAGGATAATATGACCTAGTGGGATATTGGGTTATGGTGCTGGCGGCACGGTCTCCCAGTAATATTCCTGGAGTGTGTGCTGTCACAAGTCAGTACCCGTCCTGATAATAATGATGTTGCTAGGACGTAAAACCCAACTAAACAAACCCAACCACCGGTGTCCGGACCCCAAGTACGCTAAACCCTTTAATATTAGTGTTAATACACCAAACACACCCCTGGGCTACCCAACCACAACCAGCAGACGCAAATAAGGCCGTCACAGCCAACAGCAACCATTTTCTGACAGTGTTCCATTTCAGTGTGAAACAAAAGCAATGGCCTGGGGCAGTCGAACTAACTAACCAAACATCGACGAACTGTTCGCCTCAGGGGCCCACACGACCCGGATGCACTCGGAGAGGCCACTCGTGGATCATTCACCGACAACACCGAGGTATAATGTATGATGTATGTTATATGATGTATGATGCATGGTTGGTTGTTGGAGTTTTACCTTCTGTCAACATCTAAGGTCATATCAGGACGGGCACCGACTTGTACAGTGCGCACTCATGGCAACTTTATAAATTATAGTGCAACCCCACTGGGAAATCAGGCTGCCAGCACCGTGACCTGATATCCCACTCAGTCACATTATAAGACACTGAACCAACCAGTCCTTATCCTATCTAATTAATGCCGAGCGGCAGGCTAGGAAGCGACAAGTATCAATTTTGTAAATCATTGTTTTGACTAAACTGTGATTATGGTGTATGGTGTATGGTGTATTTGATTTCCAGACCTGCCGACAATGGGCACTTCAAGAGCGGGGTGCAGAAAACTGACAAATTTTGCTGACGGCAGCTGGGTGAATATTAGCTAAACACGTGGATACTAGACGTTCATAGGCCGGAAACCCCCCTTTCACTCCACCAACCACATTAATAAAAACATACAAAATATCAATATTAATATGAAATATAATGCACTACATACATGTTATTAATACCAATCAAACTACATTGCCATAGATCTACGTAGAAAGCGAGTTCGAGGCATGCCGCTCGAGCAGCATGCATCAAATTGGTCTGCAGCTACCACTACCGTTCAAACCATCAACAGGGCCCGGCGTCCCGCCTTGAACCTAGCCATGAGCAAAGATTTTTGTTGTTGCTGATTTCAAGAATAATTACAAATTTGTGATAAAAAGAAGAAGCGTACGGCCAGAAAAAAAAGGTATCATTAATATTGTGTTCTACGATAGTTTGTCATTAAATAATAGTACTGGTGGTAGTAGTAGTAGTAATAGTAGTAGTAGTAATAGTAGTAGTAGTAATAGTAGTAATAGTAGTACTAGTAGTAATAGTAGTAGTAGTAATAAAAGCAAAAACAATTAAGCAATTCTCCCCCAACCCATCGCAATAAAACGATCCTAATTATAATCCTAATTGTGTCACATGCTGCTAATTGTGTATTCAACAGTTATTGTATACCCAATTCGATAGACCATTTTTGTGTAAATAATCCTGAATTGAAAATGGCTGGGAGACCAGTGCTTCAGCGCTGACAAAAGACTTATTCAAGACAATAAACGTATTTACCACCAAAGAATAAAAAAATAACAGCAAAGAGAAAACAGCTGTGTAATAATAATAATGATAATAATAATGATATTAATAATAATAATAATACACCAACAATTCTTATTCAGCGGTTCTCCCCAAAGAAGTTAAATAAAAACAATCCCAATACCAAAAAATCGAAAAACAAAATAACAGCCCAAAAGAGGACTAAAATGAACATGTCAAATTGCACCAATATAAAAACAATCTTCATAAGAACAAACCACCTAAGAAGACAAAACTTGCTGGCTGAATACAATGTGCCTCAGCTGTGCCAGCTGTAACAGACATTACATAAGGGCCACACAGCAAATGACAGGCGGGCACTGCCTGGGTTAAAGTGGGGCTATATATAGCTTGTTTAATTAGTGTTAAAGAGCCGGTCGGGATCCAAGATTCCTGGTCCAGGTGTAGAAGTAGGCACAGCCAAGGCTCTGCGACCCAGTTTAATGCTTACCCACAAAAAAGAAATGGGGTCGGGGCGATTACTACGATCACCATGGTTGCTACGATATGAGAAACTAATAAAATCACTAACAGGTCTAGAATTCATACCATGGACAACAACAAAACTGGACCCATTTGACTTAGCATAGACAAAATGTTAGTTTGCTTATTCTTTTCGACAAATAACACAATATTTTATCCTCCAGTAAACAAAATTAAAATAATAATAATATGCATATATATATAAGTAATAGTATAGCTATACAAATCTTACCTGGGTAGAGATGATGGACAAACTGGTGTTTTCCCGAGGTACTAGCCTCGGATAGTCGTGGGTAAGAGAGAAGGAAGCACATCCGGGTCCAGCAATCCTTTACATACTTTATAGGATAAAAAATGATCTCAGTTTTGTGTGGATACTTTTGTGTTTTTGTTTTGGTACAAGCAAAACGTGATAGTCGTGGCCGGGTAGGGTGGGCGGGCCCTGACCCACAACTATCTGAGGTGAGTACCTCGGGAAAACACCAGTTATCCATCATCTGTACCCAGGTAAGATTCGTATAACTATACTATTCTACCTCGGTACTATGCCTCTGGCTACTCGTGGTCCGGGGAGAATTTGAGGAGAATGCTAACATGAATTGAACCAACATATCCAGTTTATAAAATACTAACCAGGTTGGTTTTGTAGTTAATGTAGAAAACTGCCGGAGCTGCTCACAAACGTCCTCCCGTTGTGAGTTGATTATGCTAACTGCTGGACCCAGATGTGCTTCCTTCTCCCTGGACTACGAGTAGCCAGAGGCGTAGTACCTAGGTAACTAGCAGCCCAACGATTAGCATACGGGCTTCACGCCTACCTGTCTCTACGATGTTGCATCACACACACACACAAACACACAGACACACGCATACACACACACACATACATACACACACACAGACACACACACACATACACCACTCAGGCCCTTTGCCGACTGCTGAATACAAAGAAGTGACCTCAAAGAGGTGAATAGACGAGGTGGTGCTCACCTGTAGTGTGATGAGGTCTGCGCTGTAGTGCCGGATCTCCTCAATGATGCCCTTCTTCCGGTACTCCCAGTTGAGCGCCCATGAGGGACAGTATCCGTAAAGCTGTCGCGTCGCGTACTTGTCGCACAGCACGTTGTAGCACATCACCGTGTAAATGGCTGCAACATGTAACATGCGTACTGTTAGCAGAAAGACCAATCAAAAACAAACAAAACATGTGATATAACTGGTACATAATTTAATAAATATATATGCCAGCTGCAGAGTGGTCCTGTCTAGTCTACTTCAGTCAATGCTCACTAACCGGAAGTGGGGCCACACAGACATGCGCATGCATAATCATGCACGCGCACGGACACGGACAACAACGCTCTCCCCATACACAAGCAGCAAATAATCCATCCAGCACAACAAACCCATAACAAAATAAAACTCACCATTACTACCACTATCGCCACACCACACCATACTTGACTGTAGCTCAATAACAGGCTGGTCGGTTGGTTGGTTGGTTGTTGGAGTATTATGTCCTGGCAACACCTAAGGTCATATCAGGACGGGTACCGAATTGTGACAATGCACACTCATGACGACTTCATAGCACTGCCACACTGGGAGACCATGCCACCCGCACCATGACCTGATATCCCACTCAGTCACATTATCCTGACACTGAGCCAACCAGTCCTTGCCATATCCTAATAATGCCGAGTGCCTAGCTAGGAAGGGACAAGCATCAATTTTTAATTTAAGTCATTGGTTTGACTCGATCGGTGTTCGAACCCATAAGTTCTAATCCCACGATCTACCAAAACGGGAAACGGACGCTCAACTCATTCAGCCATCCCTTCTGGTCCCAGAGTGAGTGGTAAATGCAGGGGTTATTGTATACAGTACAGTGGAGATGGAAGGATTGACTGTGTTTGGATTCAGGACCAGCCTGGCTGGGTGCTCAATTTGCTGAAGCTGCGAGAGCAGATGCAGACCACTGTATGCTTAGCTCCTGACAAATGCCAGGTACAATTGCCTCCCACTTGCCCTGTGCACTCCCACACAGCGTGTATATTATATTTTAACGTTTTAAACATTATAATATACACTATATGCACAAAACCAAAACAATTATCGAGAATTGATTCTACATATTTCACTTTGATACGGATGCACTTATTAAGTATTTGTTGCCATATATAAATAAGGGAATAGTGAGGCAATTTAGTAGAACACGTCACTGCTAAACCCTATGGTGTCAGAGTTTTGGCATCCTTGCCAAAAGTAATTTGACATGTTTGCACTTCATATATCTCAAAACTTAGCCGTTTAAAATAAACAGCACTTGAAACTAAAGAAATATACATTATAACAATCGATTTCATATATTTATCTCAGAAAAATGACAGAAACTCAAAACCATCAGACTATGCAAGTTTAAACTCAGAACTCAAATTTCTACATGTTGCTTCCCAGGAACTGACTCACGTCACCGACCCCCAGGTGGGTAGGTTGGTTGTTGGAGTTTTACGACCTGGCAACATGTAAGGACATATAAGGATGGGTACCACCTTGTGACAGTGCACTCATGAAAACCTTATAGCGCTGCCTGACTGGGAGACCAGGCCGCCAGCCCCATGACCTGATATCCCAGTCAGTCACATTATCCTGACACTTTAGCCAACCAGTCCTTCCCCAACCAGTCCTTCCCCTACCGCCAGGCTAGGAAGCGACAAGTAGCAATTTTGCAAGTTATTGGTTTGACTCGACCAGGGTTCGAACCCATGGGTTCGAATCCCACGATCTACCATCCCCAGGTAGAGTTTGTCACTGAGACAGTGAGAGCACTGCCACGTGGACATGACGTGAGAGCTGCTGCGGTGTAACTGTAAGCCACACAGGTGAGCTGGTATATGAGCTGCCAGTGGATACGGCGAGATCAGGACACAAGATGCGCAGTGCTAACAGCACAGGTGTCGCCGGCGTGAGGTGAAAACTGAACTGTACATTTCAGTGTGTGGTGCGGGGAGATTTAAATATACCACGCGGGGCTCACGTCATATTCAAAGGGGCTCTTCTTTTGGAGGTGTCTGTATGCCTATGTTTATGTATGTACCTGGTATGTATGTATGTATGTATGTATGTATGTATGTATGTATGTATGTATGTATGTATGTATGTATGTATGTATGTGTGTGTGTGTGTATGTATGTATGTATGTATGTATGTATGTATGTATGTATGTATGTATTATTAATTAATTCTTTCATCTATTTGATTTAATTATATGATTTTGAGCTTTTAAAAATTCATAAGTGTCTATTGACACATACCTGATTGTATGCTTTTACATTATATGTAAAGGCGATGGTTGAATAAAAAACAAACAATTCTCGCCATGAATATGGCCTATGCTGTCGACATGGCGTAAAGAAACCACCAATCAATCAATCAAGCATGCAAGTGTGTATGCATGACAATTGCAACCTAATCTACTTTAGTTCAGAGTCACCTTTATGAGAATTAACTAACTTGGCAGACATGTCGAATGCAAGCATGCACACCAGGTGAAACCGAATTCAATACACCATTACTAAATTAACTAGGTCACGTCACCATTTGGCAAAGCCAAGGAGTTTTGACATTCCAACAAATGATGAGCATCCATGGATGTGTAGAAACAAAATCTACATAGATGTTTTGGTTTTCAAAGTATTATGCTTTCATCGGGTTATGCACCTTTAAGGTTTAATCTCTCAACAAAAGGACCACACAGACTCATGCGGGAGGTCGGCGGGACCAAGTGGTCCTTAGCCACTGCCGTATTGGCCGCTCGTGGCTTACACATGCTTTTCTGCTCAAGGGGGAACCTCCCCCTGAATGTATTGGGTGTCAGTCCTGCTGACACTCAAACACATTTTTACTAAGTTGCGTTGATTTTTTGGCCCTGCGCCAACAGTTCTACACTGCAGACAGTATGCATGACCTTTTTACTATGGTAAAACAGGAAAACATTTTAGCCTTTTTGAGGGCAGCTGGACTGTACAATCTCATATAGTTTACTAAATAGATTCTATCAATTAGTAATAAAACTTTTCTTTTTCTATGGGAATTTGTTTCCCTTGACCACAAATATATGATTGTGAGCTTTCTAATGTAATGAGTGTCTATTGGCACATAATTGATTGTCTGCTTTTACATGTAAAAGCGATGGTTTTAACAAAAAACAAACATTTCTCGCCGTGAATACAGCCTATGCTGCCGACACGGCGTAAAGCAACCACCAATCAATCAATCAATCAATCTCAACAAAACGAATAACCATATAAGACAAAACTGCACAATCCCATGATTTTCAGTTTCTGCCATATTTTGGGGGGATAAGTATATTAGTGTCAAGTCATTTTTACTTTAAATAGCTTGAACTACTTCAAATGAAAATATGCAGAGTATATTTTATTGTCTCTGGCGAAATGCTGAACATCATGAGCTTAGCTTCAACAGGGCCACGTTCTATTAAACCGACACAATGGCCTTCTATGTGGCAATACACGTTTAACCGATGAGGACGCCTGGATCTAAATTGGACATGTAGGAGCAAATCTAGGTCAGTGCTCTAAAGCTGCATAGTCCGATGAAACCATCAACTTTTCAAAACCAAAACAAATATCTAGATTTTATTCTACATATCCAACATAGATACTTGTGCACTTATTAAACAGAGTGAGGCAATTTAATAGAACCTGTTACTGCAGAAGCCTATGGTGTCAGAGTTTTAGCATGCTTGACAAAATTAATGTTGCATTGCTGCACTTCAAATATCTCAAAGGTTAGCCATTTAAAATAAGTTACTTCAAGCTAAGGTAAAGTAGATTATGTTTGTTTGTTTTACATCCTATCAACATCTAAGGTCATATCAGGACGGGTAACGACCTGTGACAGTGCGAACTCAGGGCAATTTTATAGTGCTGTCCCACTGGGAAACCAGGCCACCAGCACCATGACTTGATATCCCACTCAGTCACATTATCCTGATACTGATCCAACCAGTCCCTGCCCTATCATATTAATGCCGAGCGCCTGGCTAGGAAGTGACAAGTATAAATTTTTAAGTCATTGGTTTGACTCGACCAGCGTTCGAACCCACGAGCCGACCACCTACCAGCACGGGAGACAGACGCTCTAACTCATTCGGCCATACCGTCTGGTTGTAAAGTAGATTATAACAACCAACCTAATCTAGTTATCTCAGAAAATTATAGAAACTGAAAACCATCGCACTATGCAACTTTAAATTTTAAAAAGCACAGACACACACACAAACACAAAAACAATCATGCCACCATCGGATTATGCAGTTTAATTAAAGTTTCTGCGATAAAAACATTAGGTTGATCGTTATAACGTTCGTTAATTTAGTTTGAAGTAACTTTTATTGTAATTGGCTAACTTTTGAGATAGTTGAAGTGCAACCATGCAAAATTAATTTTGTTAAGCCTGCCCAAACTCTGGCACTACAGCCTTCTGCAGTAACAGGTTCTATTCACTTGCCTTACTATTCCCTTCTGTGTGCCATTATCTAAATTAAATATGTAGAACCAAATCTAGATAATTGTTTTGGTAAATGCTTCATCGGACTATGCACCTTTAATAGAACCGTTAAGGGCGCATTCCATATACGCGTAATGCGTAATGCGAAATGCGAATGCGACAACAAATCGAAATGCCTTGAAACCTATGAGCTACATTCCATATACGCGTAATGCGAATGCGAATAAAATCCATTATCCCGATCGCTCCATGTAGCGATCGGTGCGTAATGCTTAATGCGTAAAGGTGGTGCGAATAGAAAGTCCTCAGTCGCCTTTGTCCATTGATATAAGGTTGGAGGAAGCGACTGATAATTACGGACAGCCGGGACAAGGTGGAGCGCGGACCTGTTAGGAAGCAGTCTCCAAGGCTGCTGAGTGGAAACATATGGTAGTGGTGGTGGTGGGGGTTCGGGTTGCTAAAAATGCTACCAGAGCCACAAAAATATGAATACTTATCTATAATTTGGTTATAATAAAGGTAGGAACCCCCATGTGACGTACAAAAAGTTACATAGATATAAATGCAATATTTGGTCATATACAGAGCAGTATGGAGAATAATTGTTTATTTTTATTTTTTAAATATAGCCAGTCGTGTGCCGCATAACGCATTACGCATTACGCGTGTATGGAAAGATGGCATTCGCATAACGCATTACGCGTATATGGAATGCGCCCTTTAGTGAAGTTTTGGCGTGCTTGCCAACATTAATTGTGCATGGTTACACTTCAAACATCTGAAAAGTTAGCCATTTAAAATAAAAACTTACTTCAAACTAAATTAGGGTAGATCGTAACAATCAACCTAATTTATTAATCTCAGAAAATGGCAAACTCAAAACCATCGGACTATGCAACTTTAAATAAACAAAAAAAACACACAAAAAAACATACAGACACAAAAAAAAAAACCAGCCCCACAATCATGCCATCATCGGATTATGCAGCTTGGAAGTTTTAATTAATTATATACAGCGCGCCCACGGGAAGGAGGGCAGGGGCGGCCGGGAAACAATCGGGCGTGTGACCCCCCACACGGGCTGACCGACTTACCGACGGGCCTGCTGCGCTCCGGGTGTGCCAGCGGGATCCAGGGCCTCTGGGGCGGCTGACTCGCCGTGACTGCAAGACACAAGTAGACAACACTGATTAACACACAGTGGCGCCACCTAGGGGGGCGGATCGCTGCTGCAAACACATACACCTGATCGGTATAGTGCAGGCCTCCCTCCTGTTTGATAGACGAGATCACCGTTCCGACTGCGCATGCGCTGAAAACGGTGTTGGTAGCAAAGCAAATGCCATTGAGTTTGTCGATACGCGTAGGGCAAAACTTCGATTTTATTCAAAATGAATAGAGATACATAACAATTTGGCATAAACATGTATGCACACATGCAATATAATGATCTGATGAACATAGCTAAGACAACACTAGCCATAGTTAAACATTTTGAGCTAAGAAACATACAATTCCACACAAAACAATTAATCACTTTAAGGCTGATATCCACATCACCATTATTAATTCTTGTTCTAACAGGGATGAAAGTGGTCTCCGGGGGGAAAAAAGCGGAACTGCTGATATTCTCCCATATGTTTAGCATTGTCAGGGAATCGCGGAAAATTCCCGGAAGTTGGGTATCATATATATTGGTATACGCTGATAGTGCTGCGCTGTTGGAAGCCTGTATTAGTAGTATATGCTGATAGTGCTGCGGCGTCTGCACTACACATTAGTATACGCTAATGGTGCTGCAGTGTAAAACAGTAGAGCCTATATGTTTAATCATGCTGTGGGATTGAAAAATCCCGGAAATCCGAGAAATCGTGGAGATCTTTCATCCCTGTTCTAAATATTAAAATGCCAAATGTGTCAACATACACTTGTTTCAGAGAAATATATAACCAATATCTGATTAACCATACTCATTTTCTAGTTCTACATATGTCATCAACCATAGGATATAAATAAAAACATGAATAAAATAAGTAAAACTGACTCTGGCTATGGCTCTAACACTAGTCTTAGTGCCCAGATTTGTCTAAAACTAAATGCACATGGCATAAGATGTGCTGATTATATTGATGTAAATGCAATGCTGGATAAAAGATTAATATCTTAATTGATTATATATATATTTTTTAGTTGGTATTCTATGTTTCAAACAAGAGCTGAGATGAGCTGAAACTAGCACATTTCATAGCTTCAACCAGTGTATTAGCATGTGCTATGTGCTTCTCGTGGGTTTGTTTTTCTTCTACGCATCCCACAATGCACCGCGCGGCTGAATGGTGATGCAGTCTATTCCCCGGTCGAGTCAAGCCGATGATGTACACATTTATACTTGTCGCTACCTAGCCTGACGTTCGGCATTACTGAAATAAGGCAAGGACTGGGTTAGCTGTGCATGCATACATTATGCATACATGGTGTACGTGTTGGTGAATGCCTGTAGACTTACTTTGCGTGCATGTAATCACCATGGCGTCATCTGTATATCAGTGACAGAATAACGTAGTCTATATCTCAGTGAAGAACACACACCACCTATTTTAATGACCGATTTCCATTCACATAACATTTTTAGTGAGCGTGTATTAAACGAGAAAAAAAAGCCCCACAAGCTATGTGCAGAACAGCCTGACGAAGCTAAAATAGCACAACATGAAATAGAGGGGGTGCAACTGGCTACACTGTGCTTATTTACTGATTTGTTAGTTTATTTGTCACTGTTTTGAGCAGTTTGGCCTCAGAAGTTGTTGCTAAAGTGCTGTAAGTAAACACATTGGATGTAAACTGCCCAGAACCTCCCATAACACAAGAAAACTCTGCATGCATTCACAACATGGCTAGGGAGGGTGCTCATAATCCAAGATGGCAGCCCGCTGACCACTGATTGCTAAGTAATGACGTCACGTGCACTCCCTCTAAAGTGCCCGATCGAGGTTAGATTAACCGAATCATGTTCTTAAGCGACCAATGACTGACTGCACTGCTGGTTACAAGCTTATGAATATAAACATGCCTAGTTTCACAATGGAGAAAAACGGGGCCGGGCCTGTTTCTGTGCGCGACTTTGGCTACTTTTTCAGCGCGACGCAAACAGATGGGCATGACTCACTGCGACCATTCCACCAGGAATCCGGTGATACAGCTCCCCACGCCCGATAACGTCTCTACGCGCCTGCGCGCTCTGCACCACCAACTGGACACCCTCCCCGGTCCCTCAAACCACCAACGACCAAAACTAAACCGGTTCTCGACACAATTCGCCGACCGATTTAAAGTTGCATAATCCTATGGTTTTGAGTTTATGCTGTAGTTCCACTAATATCTTAAGATTGATCGTCATAATCTACTTTACTTTACTTTACCGGACGCGGTGGCCAAAACGGTAGAACTTAGACCTCCCGTGCAGAAGGTCGGGAGTTCAATTCCCGGTCGAGTCACAATGATTTATAAAGTTGATACTTGTCGTTTCCTAGCCAGGCACTTGGCATTATTAGGATAGGGCAAAGACTGGTTGGCTCGGTGTCAGGATAATGTGACTAGTGGGGCAGCACTATAAATTAATGAGTGTTAAGTCACCATGAGTGCGCACTGTCACAAGTTGATTCATGTCATGATGTTGCTAGGACGTAAAACAACAACAAACAAACCCTCCCCAGTCCCTCAAACACCACCAACCAAAACTAAACCTGTTCTCCACACAATTTGCCGACCGCTTCAAAGTTGCATAATCCGATGGTTTTGAATTTATGCCATAGTTTTTCTTTTTTTGGTAATTAAGTTTATTCTGCTGAATAAGTCTTTTGTCAGTGCCGAAGCACTGGTCTTCCAGCCATTATTCAATTCAGGCTTATTTACACAAAAGGTATATAGAATAAGGTATACAATAACTGTTGAATACACAATTTGCAGCATGTAACATAATGAAATTCTGTATCCCAAAAGTTCCATCGCAATATGGTAACATATAAATAGATCAATACTAGTCAGATCAATGTGAGTATTTACATAGTATTTAGAATGTAAGCAGAAGTTATCTTCTGTATTCAGTTGGTAAATTTTAATTTAATAAGTTTTAATGGTTCAGTTGCAGTTAGGCAAGCGGTATATAAATCTCAGTTTGTTAGAAATATTCTAGTGTAACTATAGTGTAACTCTAGTGTAGTTAGTTATGTGAGTTTATGAATTATGTTGTTGGGGGTGGGGTTGTTAATAATACACTGGACCAGCTGTGACCAGTTCATCGAATATATTAAGATTGATCGTCATAATCAACTTTATTTTAGTTTTAATGCAATCGTAATTGAAGTTGCGCAGTCCAATGGTTTTGAATTTCTGTCATATTCTAAGATAAACATATTAAGTTGGTTATTATAATCTACTGCATTTTAGTTTGAAACAACTTTCACTATGAATGGCTAATTTGATTATATATAATGTGAAAACATGCCACATTAATCTTGGTGTATGTATCAACAATAGAATTCAGCATTAAGCATTAATAAGAATTCAGCATTAATAAAGATCTATTACCTTCGATGCAGCAACAAATGCTCAATTAACGTACAGGTATCTAATGTTGGAGATGTGGGATAAAATCTAGTAACATTTCAGTAGTATATGGTATACAAATGCGGACAAGGTATGCAACAACTTTTCACTGTTAGAAAAAGCAGGCTCGGTTGACATTTGCGGCAATCATCATCATCATCATCATCATCATCATCATCATCATCATCATCATCATCATCATCATCATCATCATCATCATCATCATCATCATCATGCTGTCGGTCGCTATGCGACAAAGACTGCTTTCATTACTTGACTGCCGCTCTCAATGGTGTTTTGTGCGGTTGTACATTTCATGAAAGCTGCCTGCAAAAGTGTTGAAGTGCTGCTGGCTTTTGCAAGTTACCAGCAGCACTCTCTCAGGGAGCAAATAGAGGTTTCACACCGGCAAAGAACATGTCAAGACAGGCGCAAAACTATTTGTCCCTGCAGTGGCTGGTCGGGATATGTTGGGAGTTCCATACAACAACCGCCCTTAATGCTGCCACAGTGACATGGTTTTCTGTTTAGGGTTTGCTCCCTTAGCCTTCGGTTCTGTCAAGAACCTGTACCACAAGGCAGTGGTTTAAAACGCTGCAAGGCAGGGGCAT